>JAJOOR010030437.1:0-10765 GCA_036250505.1 Solanum acaule | reverse complement strand
TAATTCATTCATTCATTAATAAATTATTGGAAAAATTACTTAAATACACAACACTTCTTTACCTATTCTCAATATTTCCCTACTCTTTTACTAAAATACAAAAATCCCTTATTTTCCCTCAATTCAACTTAACCGGATACTTATTAGTTTAAGTATCCACCCGTTATTAATTAAAGTATTTGCGCTGCTATATTATGCATCCGCCCGTTAATTAAGTATTTGTGCTGCTAACAACTTAATAATTTAAGTATCCACCCGTTATTAATTAAAGTATCCGCGCTGCTATATTATGCATCCGCCCGTTAATTAAGTATCCGTGCAGCTAACAACTTAATAATTTAAGTTTCCGCCGTTATTAATTAAAGTATCCACACTGCTATATTATGTATCCAAAAAACACTAAAAAAAAGGATTTTTGGTAATTAATGAAAGAGTAGGGAAAGAAAGCAATTTCTTTCTTATACTATGTCATTTGCCTAATTTTTACTAAATTATTTATGTTGTTTCTTGTATTTTAATTGTTTCATCTATTTTTTTTTTTGCACGAAGTGTTAAATATGAAGAATATTTGAAGCGGGTAGGAGCACCCAGTTGACCATCAAGATGTCAGGCTGTGTGCTTCCTCTCATAATTAGCAGATCGAACCTAGGCAACTTCCACTTTTTTATTCCTATTTTAATTCAGCCAATTTATTCATTTGTAGCTTTTTGATGGGGTCCAGTTCAACCCTTTTCTTTTTTTTTGCCACGTGTCGACGGAGAAGAGTGTGTTTATTCACTCTTCTTATATAGTAATGTCATGTCATGTCTTATTATTCATTTTTTATTAAAAAATTAAAATTTTAAAATAACTCATATGTTATATTCATTAATGTGTATATAAAGCTAATGAAACCATAATTTAAATAGTTTGTATACATTAATAAAAAATTAAACATTGATGACCCAAAATATGTAGTGTGTGGAGTCATTTTCTCTTATAGAGTGTTAAATACATATTTGATGTGATTTTCTCTCAAAAGAAATACTTATAAAATAAAGAAAAAAAATATAAAAGATTTATTATATCTAAGAGACTTCAATCTTGAGTCACAACTTTTTTCTCCCATTTAAATGTAAAAGTGGTAATCCTCTCAATTAGAGACGTGGATTTGAGCCAAGAGTACATACAAGACTTTCTCCCATTGTCTTCATGATTGTCAACTGCACCTTTATGAATACTGACTTCATTTAGTCTCTTGGATTGCTTGTATTGCTTCATTCTGGATTCTTTTGTTGTCTCACGAAATACCTGTCACACATATCAAAATGTAATGAGGGGGCTACGAATTAAGTACTTTCCATTGAAAAATTATTCCATGTAAACAAGATATATAATGTCATATATATGTTCAAATCCTCATAATTAGTATGAAACAATCGTACAATATATACTTAATGTTTTAGGTGTTACATGTTTGTATATGTATAGGCTGGGGACTACAGTATGAGTGACATGACATGTATATTGTCTTTGCTGTATGCAGGTCTTTACTTGATCTTGGAGGGCTAAGATAAGGCAATATAATATTAATTGGTTAATCTATTGATACAACATTCTATTTCCCCGCCTTTGTTTGTATATGAATAATATGTTAATGTCTTTTCAAATTGAACATCAGGAGAGATATCCTATGAAAAATCACTTAACGTTGTCGTTTTTGGTACATAATTTATGTTTATACCTGGAGTATTTTACTTTCAGTGCAGGGAACAATCGATACTATCTTGGGGTGAAAGTTCCTGATCAGATTATATGCAAATGATTCAAGGCACATTGAAGGAATCTCAATGTGTAACTTTAACTCTCGAGTTGGTGGAACAAGAATTTCTCTTGGATCTTCATAGATAAGAATACTGTTATTCTGCACATTGTACAAAGGCCCAAATTAACTAAGTAGATGATAAAATCAAGGCTTCAGAATGGAGCAAACAGAAGGGAAACCTACCTTTTCACAAATAATTACAAATATTAGACCCTTAGAATAGTTAAACTTTTGAACAAAGTTCTGAATATTATTGCACCAACTTGTTTCCACATCTCCAAAGATGTAAGAATTTCTAAACTCTGGCATCAGAAAAAATCGCAGGTTGGCTCGTTCCAATTTACAAGGATCCATAGTTGAGATTGAAAAGGGCATTTTGATTCCTTCAAAATCGAACATTTTCAGATTTGGAGCCAACATCATGTTGACTTTCTCCACATTCCCCCAATCCCACAAAGAGAATCTCTTAAGCTTTTCACTCACAACATTAATATTTTTCATTACATAGCACCCTTTGAGTATTAAGACTTCAAGGGCTGTGAGCTTAGACAATTGATATTCAAATTCCTGGTCAGTCATGGTGGAATCTTCCAAGTGGAGATATTTCAAAGTGTTATAACCATCTAAAATATCAATTGTGCAAGGCAGCGATTCTGGTTCATGTGTCTTGCGGTGTTTGTACAAAGGCGAGCCAACATGTAAAAATTTACAAAGTTTTGGAGCCCGGATTTCGACCTTGTGAAGTTTTTCACATGCCCTTAGCTCCAAATTCTCTAGATTTACCAGACCCGATACATACACATTATTCTGCAACCCCCTGCAACGACTTAACTTGAGATCCCTGATTAATGGACATGTTGCAATCAATTTTTGCAATTTGTTGGTGGTACTATTATGATTGATTTCAAAGTTGCACTTATATAGAGATAACTTAGTCAACGCCTTAGCTGAATATATAGCATCAGGTATGGTGTAGTACAATGAACCCGACCATGATATGCCAATTTCTAGAAACCTGACATTATGTTTAGTAGCCAATTTGATCCAGCGATCCATATGAGAAACCAATTCCGGAGAATAAAGATTCATAAGGCGGAGTGTCTTGATTCTTAAGTTTTGCTCGACATGAGGCTGCAAGGTATCGTCAACGAATTGAACAAAATTCTCCAGGGATTTGTTGTGAAAGTTGGATTGAAAGATTATCACATCAGGTCGGCCTCTCCAAATTGAATTCCATGTCTTAGACAACACGCAAATTTGAGCTTCTTCTTTGAGCCCGTACTTACAAGCCCTACCTAAAATATCATGAATTATGTGAACAGGTAACTTTGATATTCTGTCAATAATTTCCGCCATAATTATCAACCAATTTTCTCAACTAACTTTATGCTATATATAAACTTAATTCCGATTCCTCTTTGGACTAATTGGTCACACTGTCCATAGAAGTTGATACGGAATTTTTAAGGTTTACCTTTAAAAGAATTTTTCACGCACAAAATTGTTGTTTAATTTTTCCTAATATTTAAGACCTTTTAAATCAACAAGTAAGATTTTGGTTAAATCTCTTTCCTAATTTAATATTTGTACTATATAGGAAATCATAATACATAGAACTTCAAATTAATCAAAATTTTGCCATCTATAAATTCTTTCCTTAAGTTGAATTGTCAATTTAAATATCACCTTATATAAATTATTTACTTATTTGAACAATGCAACATAACTATATTGTTACTATTAATTTTGAATTTTTGGCTCTCTCTTTTTTTTTTTAGCATACTTTAATTATTTTTAGCATACTATACAATATTGCAAGAGAAAATTGTTTTGTTTTTAAAACGATATTAATAGAGGAAATAATAAGATAACTATTACTTTTTTTCTCACTATAACGCTATCAAATTTTGTTTTCTTGTTTCCTTTGAGTGATCGAATACAAGAAATGTAAACTAAACTATACAGTACCAGTATTTTTGCATCCATAGAATACTTAAATAGCTTGAGTTGATCGAATACAAGAAATGTACACTAAACTATACAGTACTAGTATTTTTGCATCCATAGAATACTTGAATAGCTTGAGTTGACTAAATTCACCATAAACTTTTAAAAGATATTTCTAAATTCCTTTGCATCCCCTCCCCCCACCCCCCACACATATTGGATGTATGGTTTAGTATATCAAGTTTTTCAATATTTTGGTAAGAAATATATGAAAATTTTATATATTGTTTTATACCTATTGTATATTGAATTACTATATTTTAGGTTAAACATTTGTAATTTAAATTTTATCGACTCCTATACAAGAGCGATAACAAGGCCAATCCAGCTAGACGCATTATATGCTCCCGAACCCTCAATTTAATTGTTTTTCAAAAATGTTGAGTCGTATTCTCTCAACTTCCATAGAGAAGCAAAACTCAAGCGGATAGAATAGATGATCCAATTACAACATACCTTTATCTTTTTTCATTACATCCATGGTCTTGCCTCGTGGTATGACAACACCTACTATTAAAAGGGACTATATTTTTAAGGAAAAATTACTTAACTACACACCATTTATTATCATATTTTCTTATTTTTCCTACCATTTCAAAAAATATCAAAAATATCTTCTTTTCCTCCCATCGTACCTTTTTTTGGATACATTAATTTGAAATCTCATACCCATGATTTTTCTTCCCTTTTTCACGCCAAATCTCTCCATAATTACATCAATTAATCTATTTTTGAATTTCAAATCTTTTCTATTTCCAATTAATGATTTCAAATTATTTATCCATCACTTCCATTTCTGATTTCTTTTATTATTTTTTAATTTTTTCATCTTAAAAAATAAAAATAAAATTACCTCCGCCCCCTGCCCCCATTGAAATCTTATTGAACTTCTGCAATTTTAGTTAATCATATCGTCGTTGAAATTTTTTCTTGAAAAATATTTATTTTCTTTTAATGTATCTACTGTTGAAAAACGTCCAAAAAAAAGAAGAAAAAAATTGGATCTGTCATTGCACGGCCATCACTATCAAAGATATAAATTTTTAATGTCTCTTGTTTATTTTTAGTCTTAAATTAGTCTTTGTTAGTGTTATCATTGATCCGAAACATCACTGCTACAATAACCTTTGTTTTATGCAATGTATCATGTTCATATTTAAGGTATTGATACATAACTCTAATGTTGTTGAATCTTCGATTAATGTTTATCATGTTCAATATAAATGTACTTGATACATAAACTTTGTGTTATGTATCACACACAAAAAGAAGAAGCTAATTTAGAACAATTACATGTATAATGTATTTTTTTAATTTTAAATATAGTATTTTTCAAACAAAATAAGATACATAAATAATAATGTATCATGTACTAATTTTTTAGTTATGATACGTAAATTCGAATTTATACTAAATATATCTGATACATAACAATTACCAAACAATAATGTATCGATCCCAAACCTAAAGTCTTATGGGCAACACTTTCTTATTTAATGTATTTAGTAGAAATACAACACTTACTAATTTAAATTGAAAGAATCTTCATGATGTATCTTCTCAAAATTTTCGATAATTTTGAATCAAAATTGAAAGGATCTTCAATGAACTAGGAGAATAATTTTGAAACTCAAAATTTTCAACAATTTTGAATTAAAATTGAAAGGATCTTTAATGAACTGGGAGTAGAATTTTGAATCTCAAAATTTTCGACAATCTTGAATCAAAATCGAAAGGATATTCGATGAACTTGAAGATTCATAAAAGAAATCGTTCATAACTCACCTCGCTTGTCCAAAATTTCGATTTTTTTTTATGAAATAGGGAGAACAATGAACAAGAAAAAGAAATTTAATTTTTGAATTTTTTGGTTAGTTACACTATATGATTGAATTCTTGACAATAATTTGGAATGGAATAGAGCAATTTATGGGATCTTAATTTGATTTTCAGTTTTTTTTCCCCCCCCTTAATTAGTGCAACAATTGGATACTATGAGATCTTAATTTGATTTTTCAATTTTTTTTTCTTAATAAGTGCAATAGATTGATACATAATGTATCAACAATAATGTATCTGGATTCTTAATTTATGTATCCGAAATGTCTAAAAAACATGGAATTTGTGTAATTAGAAAAATAATAGGGATAGAAGGTAATTTAGATTTTACAATATGGGATTTAAGTAAATTATATAAGTTAGATAATTATATTTTTATAAAATGCCCCCATAAAATTGGGAAGTCCGTGCAAAAACTTGTCATGAGGCCGAGGAGTGATGGGTCACTCTAGACTCCAAACTTTTTTTAATACTACACTTCACAATTATAACAAGACAAATTAAATTTTATATTTGCATGCATAAGCAGAAAATCAGGAATTAGAGTAGTAGACCAAATAGAGGCTCAAAAACCACTGCCAGTGATTCTTTATTTTTTTTAAATGACAAATTTTGAAATGGATAATAGTACATGAATGAAATGATATATATAAGACATAAATTGAATCAAAGAGAATAGAGACTATTCATCCCATTAAAACATATAAAATTGGTAATCCGCTCAATTAGGGGCGTGGATTTCAGCCAAGAAAAAAGGGGTTGTTCCGTCATCCTCAACTGCGCCTTTGACTTCATTAAGTAATTCTCTATTTTGCTTCTTTCTATATCCTATATATCATCGTCTTGTGGAATACCTGTTATTTCAAATGCATGAAAAATCTTAGATATAATACTACATAAACTAGCGATATATATCCGAAGGAGGGGGGCTCAACTTATGTAATCTTACACACATTCAAACAATAAAATTGGAAAAAGTGAATCCCGTTTAATACAAGTCGATCGAACCCTTTACTTTAGTGGGAAAAGGTGGTTCGAAATTTGTTGTAGGTCATATTTACAGATTCAAAGGTGTTATGATTAAGAGACAATCATGGAAATTGCACCATATGCTTGCCTCAGGAACTACGGTATGAGAATTTGTAGTCATATGTATTAAAAAAAGGTAGTGTGTATAATAATATAATGCAAGATTTATACCTGGACCATTTTGCTCTTAGTACAATATGGCACTATTGATATTATCTTTGGACCGGTCTCGATTAGATCATAGGCAAAATTTTCAAGATCATGCATCAAAGGATTGGTAATGCGTACGTAGTTCTATTTCTCGAGTTGGTGGAACAATAATCTCGCTTGGGTCTTCATAAATAAGAATACTTTCATACTGCATATACATACATACACTCAAATTAATTAACTGAGTTCAATTAAACCAATTCAAAAATCAAGTAAAACAATAAAATTGAATTTATGAAAAACAATTTACATAGAGATATGAATCAGAAAAAGAAATACCTGTCTGCAAAGGATTACTAATACCAGACCCATGGAATAGTTAAGCTTTTGAACAAAGTCTTGAAGATTGTTATACCAACTTGAGTCCACATTTCCATGTACAATATTTGGATCCACATTTATAAAAAAATATATTGGTTCGTTTCAAGTTAGAAAGATCCATAGTTGAGAAAGGCATACACATATTGCCACTTTCAAAATCGAACTCCCTCAAATTTGGAGTCAACAAGTCGACTTGCTTCAGATTCTTCCAATGACACAAGGTGAATCTCTTAATTTTGTGACTCACAATTTTTATTTTCTTGATTTCATAGCATCTTGTTAGTTCTAATACTTCACTTGGATAATATATATTCAAACTTCTGATCGGTCATGGTGGCAGCTTCCAATTTGAGAATTTGTAGTGTCTTATAACCATCTAAAATATTAATCGTGCAAGGCAGGGGTTGTACTTCGAGTGTATTTTGGCGCTTGTATAGAGGCGCACCTTTAAATGCAAATACCCGAAGATTTGGAGCCTGAATTTCCACCTTTTCGAGTCCTTCACAATCCAATAACTCTAATTTCTCCAGATTTACTAGGCCTGCAACACACAAATTGTGGATTCCCTTGCAATTATCTATACTAAGATTCCTAATTAATCGACATGTACTAATTAGTTGTTGCAATTTGTTGGTGCTATCGTCCTAGCGATAATTCAGTCAGCATCTTAGCTGCATAAAGAGCATCAGGTATGCTATAGTACTTCAAATTCTTCATTGGATTTGAATAAATTTTTAGAGATGTAACATTATGCTCAATTGCTAAGTTCAACCAACGATCAATATGAGAAGTTAATCCTGGATGAACAAGGCCATAGAGGCAGAGTGTTTCAATTCTCAAGTTGTGCTCGGCATAAGGGAGCAAAGAATCATCAACGGATTTAGTAAAATTCTCCAAATTATTCTTCAAACTTTTGTGGTTGTATTTACTGATTATCACATCCGCTCGCCATCTCCAAATTGAACTCCATCTCTTTGACAAGATACACGTTCGAGTTTCTTCTCTTAAATTGTGATTTTTACCAACCTTACGTAAGATGTCATAAATTATGTGTGCAGGCAACTCTGATATTCTATCAATTATTTCCGCCATAATTATGAGCAAACAATTTCTCTTCTTGCCTTTGTAAGAATCGCAAGTGTATATATAAAACTCTGATTCCTCGTTGTACTTGGAAAAGTTTAATTTTTTACTTTTCCTAGTTGTACTTGTACTCTTCCTTCTTGCACTCCAGTTTTTAAAGGATTTCGACACAAAGTTTGCATTATTATATCTAATAAATATATACGTATGCTTATTGTAATACCTTAGTTATTTATTATAGGGAACCCTTGATTATACCTCTCTTAATTATTTATTAAAAGTCATTAATAAATATCTTTTAACTGACCCAATCAATAAAATATTATTTATATTATAGGTAGGATATATAAGAAGTGTTGTAGTCACAACAATTAACAATTGAAATATTAAATAATTATATAAAAAAATTACAATAATATATGCTATTTTTTTTTAAAAAGGTTATGTACTTAATAATATACATTATATACATCAATTTGTTCCTTTAATATACGTTTATTATTAACTAACGTGATATGCACGTGCAACATATATACACTTAACTAGTATGTAAAAATTAAATATGGTTGTTGTTGGGAAGTAGGAGAACATATAAAGTAGTTTTGATGATTGATAAAGTAAACATGGTTCACTACTTGTTGTCTTATGTGTACTCTATCAGGTGAATCAAGTTCTCACACATGACTGCAGTCAACCTGTACAAATATGAGAGATTGTGGCAAAGAAGAAAAAGTGCAAAAATAAAGGAGCGAAAAAGGAAATAAAGAAGGAGCTGAAACACAAGAGCAAAAAAGGAAAGAAATAAAGAATGAAAGAAACAAATAAGGAAATAAATAAAGGAGGGAAATAAAGAAGTAGCAATTCAAGTCAAATAAGGAAAGAAATAAATAAGTAGCAATTCAAGTCAAATAAGGAAAGAAGTAAATATAGACAAGTTCAATAAGGAAAAATATTTGTTATTCCTTTTCTTGTAGAAGTTGATGAAGGCAAATCAAACTCTATAAAAGGTTCAAGCCAAAGAAGGAAAAGAGTCATTTTTGCATAAACATAAATTGAGAGAATTTTCCAGCAAAGCCAGAACGATACCTATTGCATATTCACGGAATTCATCATCTTGAGAGCAATAGTTATTGGAGCAAAAACACAGGGTTTCATCACAGCAACATGAGGACCAGGTTCACGCTTTGTCACAACAACACGAAAACCAGGTTCACGAGTTGTGTTCGAGTTTGAACTATTGATTGTTGAAGTCTGATCAATTTGTTCTAGGTTTATTATTGAGTTGTAATAATTCTTTGATTGTGTAACAAGAAGTGGGTTTGACTTCTTGGAGAGTAGAATCTTGAGAGAATTGTAAGAAAGAAGTGGATTTGACTTCTTGGAGAGTAGTCTTGAGAGAATTGTAACAAGAAGTGTGTTTGACTTCTTGGAGAGTAGTCTTGAGAGAATTGTAAGAAAGAAGTGGGTTTGACTTCTTGGAGAGTAGAGTCTTGAGAGAAGTGTAACAAGAAAAGGGTTTGACTTCTTAGGGTAGAGTTAAGAGAGAGTTGTGAGAGAATTGCAACAAGAAATGAGTTTGACTTCTTGGAGAGTTGAGTCTTTGATTATAGTTAATCGTTGGAGAGTTAAAGGTACTAGAATTAGTTCCTTTGAGTTGTAATCAAGAAAAGAACATGAATCTTGAAGTGAATAAGATTGTGGTGTGGTTTTTACCTTCCTTGAGGTATGAAGGTTTTCACGATGAAATCTCTTGTATAGGGATAAGGTTTCTTCAGTTGTGTTGCATGTCAATTATGTAAATAATTTATATTATAAGGTAATATTTATATTCTCAAATATTAAGTCTTTCCAATAGTAATAATTTAATAAACAAAATAATCACTTCAACTTAAGGAAAGAAAATAAGTTATAAAAGGCAAAATTTTGATTAACTTTAAAGTTCTTCTTTCCCTTCTCTTTCGAACTCCAAAAACCAAGATTCGACTTGCATGTATTAAGCATATAGTCTGAGTAGCATGATGTTCACTTCTTAGCGCTTAGGCCACTACCTAAAAGTAAGTTTTTCGCTCTTTTCCTCTTACATAACAACGATGGAGGAGATAGTAAGCACGACTTTCTACGCAATGATTTCTTCTTCTCTTATGATTTCTCAAGTTACAGGGGGTGACGTACATATTATGATTTTCTAGATGGTACAAATAATAAATTAATAAAGAGATTTAAGCAAAAATCTTGCTAGTTCAAAAGGTCTAAATATTAATAAATTTAAAATATAAATTAAAAGACATTCTCCAACCCTTGTTTCAATGATGTCAAACTGTCAATTGTAAAGGAGGAAGAACCGTGCAAGAAAGAAGAGTAAAAAAATTGGCTTGGAAAATTAACTTCTATCCCTAAAAGGAAATTTTGACCAAGTCCGAAAAGAAATTGAAATCTATATGTTATTTATATTTATAAGCTTTATATATATAC
>JAJOOR010030436.1:0-14733 GCA_036250505.1 Solanum acaule | reverse complement strand
TCAACTGCTCATCCATACTCTGCAGTAAGTATTGCCCGACTCTTCTTTGACAATATTTTCAAATTACATGGCTTACCAGTAAGCATGGTTAGTGATCGGGATGTAACTTTCACAAGTGCTTTTTGGAGAGAACTCTTCCGCCAGAGTGGTACCAAGTTGTGTTTTAGTTCAGCATATCACCCTCAATCTGATGGCCAAACTGAAGTTGTCAACCGGACTGTGGAGATGTACTTGAGGTGCTTTACCAGTGCACATCCTACCAAATGGATGGACTGGTTGTCCTGGGCAGAATATTCATACAACACCAGTTTTCATTCTTCCTTGAAAACGACACCCGTCCTCCGCCACGTCTTTTGCCTTATTCCCCTGGAATTTCCAAACTGGATGCAGTGGATATAGCGTTACGTACTCGGGATCAAATTCTGCAGTCCTTAAGACAGAATTTATTGCATGCTCAACAGAGAATGAAGGCTACTTTCGATTCCAAACATCGACATGTTGAGTTTCAGGTGGGGGATAGAGTTCTGTTGAAGCTACAACCATATAAACAGCTTTCTGTGGGTACTAGTCATCACCAGAAATTGTTGCCCAAGTTTTATGGTCCTTACAGAATTGAGCAGCATATTGGGCCTGTGGCTTACAAATTAGAGTTTCCACCAGGTATAAAACTTCATCCGGTTTTTCATGTCTCTAAATTGAAGCTTTTTCATGAAGGAGACTTTCCAGCAGCTGCTACTCTTCCTTCAAGTTTGCCAGAAGCTCCCTCACCCAATCCGATAATTGTGCTTGAACATTGGGTTGTTCGTAATGTACCTGGAGTCTTGATACATTGGCAGCATACTTCTCCAGCTGAGGCATCATGGGAAACTGTTTCTTCTATGCAGCAACACTTTCCACACGTCCCGCTTGAGGACAAGCGTGATTTGAAAGGGGGGAGTAATGTTAGCACCCCTTTAGTCTACCAACGGTTTACACATGGGAGATTTAAGGAAATTAGAAAGTAGATTACTTTAGCTTATAAGTTATTTAGTTGTTCGCAGTAGATTACTACAGCTTTTAAGTATTTATGTTTTCATTTTCTGTGTAGCAGTTATTGCAGTAAGGAGGTTATTCCTCCACTTTCTCATTCAGTTGTAGTAGGCAGTAGGCAGTTAGTTTCTTTGTTTCAGTGTTGTATTTAATGTATTTGAATTCAGTGAAATGTTATGCAGAAAATTACTAAGTCTTTGAGTACTTCAAACTCAAGAGATTGCAGGTTCTCTCTTAACGAACCAGCATCATAGGTCGTAGGAAGAAAACATTTGATTTCACACTACAATGCCCCATAACCAGATCCATATCAGGGGACCATAACAGAACGGCTAATACTTGAAATTCAATTTCAGAGTACAAAGAGTTGGATCAAATTACAAAGTGTTCGAGTAATTTTTGGTTTCTTTCAAGAATTTCCAGAAGTTGCATCTACCGTAAAACAACATGAAAGCATCACTGCTAGTACATTGAAGCATCTTTTCTCCTTTTAGGAACTAAGCTTCTAGCTCATGTAGTTGTTTTACAACTCTTCCAGAGAGGACTGTAACTACAATCTGTATTCTGAAATATTCTAAGAAGAGACTAATTTAAGCCAAAGTAATGAAACATCTAAAAGCATTTAGCTACTCTGAAGGAAAAGAAGGGACAAGAGGGTGTTGCTCAGATGGTATGCACCCCTCACTTCCAACCCGAAGGTTGTGAGTTCGAGTCACCAAGGGAGCAAAAAGATGGGAGCTCCTAGGGAGGGGTAAAAAAAAGGATAGAAGGATACGCATAACAAACATGGTAACAGCACTTGAGATTTGTTTTTTTATCATCATGCAATAACATAAGAAATTATATACAACAACTCAGACAATTTGGAACAAAAAGCATGTCCAAGGGATTAATGAGCTCAACAACATCACTTACCCGATTTTAAATAGCCACCAAAATGCAAGTTCCTAATGTTTGGCTGCAGCAACACCGTCTTTTTATTAAGCTTCCATAACATCAAAATGGCCACAATATATCTGCAATTTAAAGTCGTCAGCTTCTTTTTGCCAGATGTTATAAGAGAACAAACTAGAACTTTCCAGGAACATACTGAGATGCAACAGTAGAAATGGCGGCACCAGTGATGCCCAATTGAAAAGTATACATGAAGATGGGAAAGAAAAGTACAGCTGCCAAATTCCCCAATCCTGCAACATCCACACTACCAGTTAAAGTTAGAGAAAAGAAATTAAAGGATATTGAAAGAATATCTAGTTATTCACAACTTCAATAAAATAAAATGCATGCTCAACTAATAGAGAAAGAATGAGTTTAGCTTCTTTCATGCAGAAAAATATTCCGAGGAGGTTTCTTCCTCTAGTATATATAGATAGTGACACTACAAACCAAAAAGGTAAATTACTACTTCTCCAAGAGTTCATTTTTCCCCAGATACACCTCACCAAAAAATTTCTGTTGTAATCTGTTTCTATGATGATTAGTACATGACTTGACACTGAACATGTCATTCTTACATAAAATAAAATAAAAATAAGTGTTCTTGGATGTGGAGATATATTGAAACATATACAATAACGTATCTACAATCCTAAAAACTTAGTTACACACATTCATCTAATGATTCCAAACTGCTGTTTGAAGGCATGCAATGGAACAGACAGTACCTTTCTCAAGATAAGTGTTAGCAGAAATGCAAAGTAGACAAAAGGCATTACATGAAAAACAAAAGGTTGGTTGAGTTAGGCCAGGGAGTTGTATATATCGTATAAACCAAAGAGATTAACACCCAAGTCTTGAAACTGTTGAAATTTGCTTTAAGTTACTGCAGTAACTTTTAGCAAAATAAGTTTAGTTTGAAATAAATTTGAATTTTGAATTTTAGTTAGTTTGTTTATGTTGTTGAGATATTTTAGGTTGTTTAAATTTCAAATTATGCAGATTATGTATTTCTTGTTGGCTATATAAAGCCCCTCAATGCTTAAGAAAATTATTGAAAGCTATTGAAAGTCATTTCAATCCATTGAGAGAAATTTTTCAATCTTTTTGTGCTGCCCCATTTTTAAAAAAACACCAACAGTGGTATCAGAACTTCATTGATCTTAAGGGATCTGTGAAATCTTCCAAAGAACTACCATACATTTTTAATCCATAAGGGCTACCTTTTCAACCCGTCAGGGTTACCCATTTTAACCCATCAGGGCTACCTTTTCAACTCATGCATTTTTCAACGCACAGGCTTTTCTAAACCAATTTTTTTAACCAAAAAAATGGCAAGCAACAGTCTCTCTTTGAATGCCCAAAAAAGTTTCACTGACAAAAACCATCTGATTAGGTTAGTGAAAATGAAATCATATATTATAACCTATGTCATATGTGTTGTTGTGATGGAAGAAAAATACTTACAACAATACTTTGCAAATCCTACCATTGCCCAAATAAAACCACTTTCTGAAGAACTTCTACACAATACAATATCATGGAAGGTGTTTTTTAAGATCGAAATCAAAAGAAGAAAAGAGAGAGATCGTCAATATCCAAAAATTATGCAAGTTCAAAAATAATCAAGAGAAATTCAGCATCAATCGATAGAGCAAAATTGAGGAGCAGTTTTAAAATTGCAGTAACTAAAGCAAAGGAGGAGTGTTGAAATTTGCTTTAAGTTACTGCAGTAACTTTTAGCAAAATAAGTTTAGTTTGAAATAAATTTGAATTTTTGAATTTTAGTTAGTTTGTTTATGTTGTTGAGATATTTTAGGTTGTTTAAATTTCAAATTATGCAGATTATGTATTTCTTGTTGGCTATATAAAGCCCCTCAATGCTTAAGAAAATTATTGAAAGCTATTGAAAGTCATTTCAATCCATTGAGAGAAATTTTTCAATCTTTTTGTGCTGGCCCATTTTTAAAAAAACACCAACAAAAACTCTTTCCTTGAATATTGTACCAATAGTTTAGAAGACTTGCCTAAGCACATTACAGGGGTCCTTGTGTCCTTAAAACCACGGAAGATGCCTTGCACAGCCAGATAAAGCACAACAGCTGGAGCACCAAGCGCTCTAAGTTTAAGAAAATGCTCCGCTGGAATGCGCATGGTTGAATCCTGTTGAAAAGGGTTCAAGATTCTAGTTATCATAATGCAATTTCAATCTGCAAGCATATATAAGGCCTGTGATTGGTAAGTATACAAGCTTAAAAAATAATAGCATGTAACAACACATCAGGCTGTCCAAATGTATTTCAGTGAGGATTATTTACCGTTGATAAACCCATGATGCTGAGAAATGGTCCAGAACCGAGATACATAGCTGCAGCTTCAATCAAACCAATCCCAGCAGATAAAACTAAGGCAGTGGAGACAGACGGAAGTGCCTTTCTTTCAGCTGTTTCAGGAAACACTTTGTTCTTTCAGATGCAATAAAATAATATTTATCTTTTAATTGCTTACCATCTGCCTACATATATAGACGAATGTGTGACCCTGTGTATATGTGTAATCTAAGAAGTGCCATGCTTATAAGGAGATTCCCTTTTAGCACCTATGCAAATTTACCAGCAGTAGAATCGTCATCTGCAAACTTAGAGATGTCTTCAGCCACAAACGACGTTGCCACACTCAGGAGAGGGATATTGAACACCTTTGATATTATGTTAAAGATTGATACAGAAATGCCAGCTGATGCCAACTCCAATGCACCTTTAATCAAAGCAAAGAGCTTTTCAGGAGTGAACTGGCGTTCATTGTTTCTGTTAAAACACTTATTCATAGAAAGAATGGAAAGATGAAAAAAATTATCTTGAGATTTGAGTTAAGAAATACGAAGCACATGCTAACTAATATAATTGAAAAAAAAAAACTTGCAAGGACCTTATAATTCAATCCTTGAAATCCAAGGGGGAACTTCTGTTCCACAGTAAAGAACTCAAGAAAGCAGTTGCTCGAAAGAATGCACAAAATCTCGAAATTGAGTAGAACAAAATCAAGAGGATTGTCATTTAATAGATTTTCTATGTATGCTTGAAGTTCTTCAGATGAATACGTAACAAGGTAAGGTCATGAGGCCACCTGATTAGAACACATAACAAAGTATATGGTGTAAATCACACTCCTCTCAACAACAGGAAGAACTGAAGTCGTATCGTCTTACATTTATTTCTCAGAATAAGCCAGGATGATAGGAAGCTCAACAGAAACGAAAACCAGCATAATAAAGATATAATCTCAGTGAAATCAATTAATTAGTGGATTTAGCACACAAGCAAATACACCGTTCTCAAAAAAGAGAAGGACAGAAAAAACAGGACAGTACTAGCAGTATAATGCAAGCAGAAGCATAAACTAAATGGAATATCAGACAATAACTAACCCATTCGTCCAATATAAGCTGTCTCCATTAATTGTGCCAATGGTTCAATTGCTTGTCCAGCAATAGCAGGCAAAGAAAGCACTATAAGCTCAATTTGTACATCCTGAGTTGGCGATTGATCAATAGATGTCCCTGACAATGCACTGAGCTCTAAAATTTAGAAGAGGGTATGGAGGACAGTGTTAAATTTGACAAGATTCAAAGATGAATTAATGTGAAGATCTAGTAGCTAGGAAGATAATTCTTCATTGGTACAAAAGTCAAGATAGCAACTTTGTAGCTGAAATTTAGGTAAGCCATAAAATGGTTTCACAAGGTAAACCTCAACATTTTGACACATTGTGAGGTCATGGATGACATCAATAGGAAGAATTCACTCCTATAAATAGGTAGCTCCTAATTCATTTGTAACACCTCTCACTTGCCTTCTCATCTTCAAAGACATTTGTTCTTCTTTCTCTCTTGTAGTATTTCACTTGTACTCTTTTGGAGTGAAATAAATATTGGTTGGTTGTGTCCGAAAAGTAGGCAAAAGAAACAAAATTTTGCCGAACCTCGTAAATTTCTAGTGTTCTTTTTATTGTTGTCTCATTTACTATTTAATAGCTACCTTTAGATATAGTAGTTGTGATTGCATCACTCTCTATATATTCGGCTTCCACAACAATTGGTATCAGAGCCAAGGTATTATCTGAGTATGCTCTATGGTTGCAGCACAGTCTGAACTTACATCAAAAAAATATTTACTTTGGTCCTTGCACTGTTAGCTAATAAATAGTTTTTGTAGCAAAATGGGAGACAGTAAAAATGATGAGTCAACATCGAATGTCAATAATACATCATCATTGGCTTCTTCGCTTATGACAAGAATTGTGTCAAATGCGAAATTTGCAGTTGAAATTTTTTACGGGTCAGGACATTACGAAATGTGTCAAGGCGAGGTCCTTGATGTCCTTTTTCAACAAGGGCTAGATATTGCCATAGAATAAAAGAAACCAGACAACGTAGGAGAAGAAGATTGGAAGATTATCAACTGTGTTGCTTGCGGTACCGTTCGATCTTACCTTGCAAGAGAACAAAAGTATCCATACACAAAGGAAACATTTGCAAATAAATTATGGAATTCGTTGGAGGAGAAATTGTTGAAGAAAAACAATCAAAATAAACTTTACATGAAAAGAAGATTGTTACACTTCACTTATATTCCTGGTAGCACAATGAATGATCATATCACCAGCTTTAATAAGTTGGCGACAGATTTGCGGAATATGGACGTGACTTTTATGGATGGAGATATGGCCTTAATGTTGTTAAGTTCACTTCCCGATGAGTTTGAGCATCTTGAAACTACTCTACTGCATGGGAACGATGAAGTATCTCTCAAAGAAATTTGTTCTGCCTTAGTTATGAACAAAGAAAGAGAAAAACAAAAAGGCGGAGACGCAAAAGCTCTGATTGTGAGAGGTCGTTCTCAAAATCATATGAGAACGAAGAACGGGAGATCCAAGTCAAGATCCAAACTCAGCAAAGATGAATGTGCCTTTTGCCAAGAAAAAGGGCACCGGAAGAAAGACTGCCCAAAGTTGAAAAGCAAGGCCAAACCAATTAATGAAAAGGTTGTCATGGATTCAAATGTGATTGATTGTGATGACTCCGATTACTCACTAGTTACAACAGATCCATCCAAATCATCTGATGTATGGTTGATGGACTTAGCTTGTAGCTATCATATGTGTCCTAATCGGGACTGGTTTGTTGATTTACAAGAAGGAGAATGTGGAGTTATGCATACCGCAAACAATAATCCTCTTGCCGCATATGGTGTTGGTTCAATTTGATTAAGGAATCATGATGGATTGACCAGAACATTAACAGATGTTCGATATGTACCGAATTTGAAGAAAAATCTCATTTTTGTAGGTGCCCTAGAGTCAAAGGAATTCAAAGTCATTGCAGATAATGGTGTAATGAGAATATGCTCTGGTGCACTGGTGGTAATGAAGACAATTCGAAGAAATAATATGTACCACTATCAAGGTAGTACAGTTATTGGGACAACGGCAACAACATCCAATGACGACAAGGAGGCAGAAATGACCGGGCTGTGGCATATGCGCTTGGGACATGCTGGAGGAATATCCTTGAAAACCTTATCAGATCAAGGATTGCTAAAAGGAGTAAAACTTGAAACTTGGAGTTTTGTGAGCATTGTGTCTAGGGAAAGCAAATAAGGGTTATTCCCACCTACATGATGTCCATCTTCCCAGTCCCAGATGGTATCATACAGAGGTTGGACAAGGTTAGGAGAGATATTCTTTGGAAAGGGAATAAGGAAACTAATTCAACAATCCTTCATCTAGTCAAATGGAACAAAGTGCTTTGGGGTAAAAAACAAGGGGGGCTTGGCATTAGAAATCTCAAGTTACAGAGTAAGGCTCTCAGATTGAAATGGCTTTGGAGATATTCACAAGAACCTCAGGCATATTGGAGTAAGGTTATTAAAATCAAATATGGTGAGGAGGATAGGTGGATGACAAAGTAAGTCAATACCCCATATGGGGTTAGTGTGTGGAGATCAATTAGAGTACTCTGGCCTTTTATGAAGAAGCACACCGATGTTAAAGTTGGAAATGGGCACAAGACTTCCTGTTGGAAGGATAATTGGTTGAGATCAAATAGCTTAAAACGTTTGTTCCCTGACTTAGCTGGGATGGCAGCACAACCGGAGGTGAGTGTGACTGATACATGGACACAACAAGGGTGGAACATTCATTTCAGGAGGAACTTCAATGACTGGGAAATTGATTCGGGTCATTGAGTTCTTCAGAATGTTGGAGGAATTTAAAGGTACTAGTGAAGAAAGAGACAGACTTTGGTGGAAGTTGGATAGCAAAGGTAGGTTCAAGGTTAACTCTGCTTACAAGTTTTTGAACCAAGGAAATCTACAAAGACAACATTGGCCATGGAAGCATGTATGGAAGATCAAAATCCCCTTCAAAGTTGTATGTTTTACTTGGTTATTGGCAAGAGAGGCTGTTTTGACACAAGAGAACCTCAAGAAGAGGAAATTTTCCCTGTGTTCCAGATGTTACCTTTGTGGTGAACAGGTTGAGACAGTTAGCCATCTATTTTTATAGTGCACGACAACTACTCAATTGTGGAGAATTTTTGTCAGCCTTTGGGGTATTAGTTGGGTCATGCCTAACAAAATAACTCATTTGCTATAAAGTTGGGAGGAAGCAAGAGTAGGAGTTGCTGACAAAGACAGATGAAGGATTGTCCCGGCTTGTATTTGGTGAACAATATGGAAGGAAAGGAATTCAAGATGTTTTGAGAGCAAAAATTGTGATCTACAGATGATCAAACTAAAGTGCATTAGACTTTTTTGTTTCTGGTGTGAACAAATATATTTAGAGGACACTGACTCAATTATAGACATTCTAGGAACTTGTTAGAATTAGAGTCAGCTATATGTCTTCTTCATTTTTTGCTGTAAATATGGTTTCAGTGCAACCCATGTACTGACTTGTCAATAAACACAAATGTTACCTTCTCAAAAGAAACAAGGGTTAAATTTGGAACAACTATCCATAATACTAAAGGTATTTTGGATTATGTTCATTCAGATGTTTGGGGTGCTTCCAAAATACCTTCATTAGGTGGGAAACACTATTTTATAACTTTTGTTGATGACTTTTCTCGAAGACTATGGGTGTATACGATGAAAACTAAAGATGAAGTGTTGGGAATTCTTCTCAAATGGAAGGCGATGATAGAGACTCAAACTGGCAGAAAGATCAAGTGTATTCGCACAAACAATGGTGGAGAACACAAAAACGATCTTTTTCAGAAAATTTGTGAAGAAAACGGCATCTTCAGACATTTCACCGTCAAAAATACACCACAACAAAATGGAGTGGCAGAACGCATGAACCAAACTTTGCTAGAGAAGGTTCGATGTATGTTGTCCAATCCTGGCTTGGGCAAAGAATTTTGGGCTGAGGCCATAACATATGCATGCCACATCATTAATCGTCAACCATCTGTTGCTATAGGTGGGAAGACACCATTAGAAAAATGGTATGTAAACCTGCTAAAGATTATGGTTCGAGTCAAAAGTGGACCCAAGAGCAAAGAAAGCTTTATTTATGGGGATTACTTCTGGAGTCAAAGGATATCGTTTATGGTCTCCAGAGACAAGAAAAATTATTTTCAGTAGGGATGTTACCTTTAATGAATCTGCCTTGACAAATAAGGTAACAGTTGAAGATGTCAAACAAACTGATGGTGCTTCAAAGCAGGTGGAGTTTGAGGGAAAAATAATTTTCCCAACACAGGGATCAAATGAGGAAACAACAGAAGTTTTTCCTCTGGAAGAAGAGTCAGTCGAAGGGGAGGTTCCATCTTAAGAACCTCAACCACAACTTGAATCAATAGCAACCAGCAAGCCAAAAAGAACAATAAGAAAACCTGCTCGACTCATAGATATGGTGGCTTGTGCAGACTCAATTGCAGCTAATGACATTCCTACCACTTATAAAGATGCAGCCCAAAGTTCAGAAGAAGATAAGTGGAGGATTGCCATGGATGAAGAAATGCAGTCCCTTTATCAGAATCATACATGGAAATTGGCCAATCTCCCGAAGGGAGAGAAAGCAATTGGGTGCAAATGATATGCTCAAAAGGAGGGAATTGATTATAATGAGGTATTTTCTCCAGTTGTAAGACACTCCTCCATTAGAGTTTTGTTAACTTTGGTAGCACAGTTGAATTTGGAACTAGTTCAGTTGGATGTAAAAACTGCATTTTTACATGGAGACTTGGAAGAGGAAATCTACTCAGCCAGAAGGATTCAAAGTTGATGGAAAAGAAAATATGGTGTGCAAACTTGAAAAATCGTTGTATGGATTGAAACAATCTTCTAGACAATGGTACAAATGATTTGACAAGTTTATGTTGCAGCAAAGGTACATAAGAAGCAAATACGATCATTGTGTGTATTTGCGCAAGCTTGAAGACAATTCTTTTATATAGCTTCTCCTATATGTTGATAGCTTCTAAAAGTCAAGAGGAAATTGAGAAGCTAAAGATTCAACTAAGAAAGGAGTTTGAGATGAAGGATTTGGGTGAGGCAAAGAAGATTCTTGGCATGGAGATAAAAAGTGATTGACATTCAAAGAAACTCTTTTTATCTCAGAAAGAATATTTGAAGAGGGTACTAAATCGATTTGGCATGAATGAGAAAACGAAGTCGGTTAGCACTCCGCTTGCTCCTCATTTTAAGCTTAGTGATGCTCTTTCGCCAAAGAATGAAGTTGCACGAGAATATATGTCAAGAGTACCATATGCAAATATTGTTGGTAGCTTGATGTATGCAATGGTTTGCACAAGGCCAGATATTTCACACGTCGTTGGAGTTGTATGAAGGTACATGCATAATCCTTGAAAGATTCATTGGCAGGCTATAAAATGGATTCCACGATATATTCATAATACTATAGATGTTGGCTTGGTTTTCGAGCATAAAGATAGTCAATATCTTGTTGGACATTGTGACTCAGATTATGCAGGTGATTTGGACAAACGAAGATCAACTACGGTTTATGTTTTCACTATTGCAAATGCACCAGTTAGTTAGGAGTCTACTTTGCAGTCAACAGTTGCTTTGTCTACCACTGAGGCAGAGTATATGGCAATTACAGAGGCTGCAAAGAAGGCAATTTGGCTTCAAAGGTTGCTTAGAGAGCTTGGTATTGGACAAGAAGGAATCACAATATTTTGTGATAGTCAAAGTGTTATTCAATTAGTGAAGAACCAAGTTTATCATGCAAGGACGAAGCATATTGACGTCCGATATCATTTCATACGAGACATCATAGAAGAAGGTGGAGTCATAGTGAAGAAAATTCATACTACGGATAATCCTGCCGATATGCTAACAAAAGTAGTGACTGCGGTCAAGTTTCAACATTGTTTGAACTTGATCAACATTGTTGACCATTGAAGATTGAGGTTGAAGACACAATCAACAATTGTTGTTGAGAGAAAGTTGAAAATGGAGAATCTTGCCAAGGTGGAGATTTGTTAAATTTGACAGGATTCAAAGATGAATTAATGTGAAGATTTGGTAGCTAGGAAGATAATTCTTCATTGGTACAAAAGTCAAGATAGCAACTTTGTAGCTTAAATTTAGGTAAGCCATAAAATGGTTTCACAAGGTGAACCTTGACATTTTGACACATTGTGATGTCATGGATGACATCAATAGGAAGAATTCACTCCTATAAATGGGTAGCTCCTAATTCATTTGTAACACACCTCTCACTTGTCTTCTCATCTTCAAAGGCATTTGTTCTTCTTTCTCTCTTGTAGTATTTCACTTGTACTCTTTTGGAGTGAAATAAATATTGGTTGGTTGTATCCGAAAAGTAGGCAAGAGAAAACAAAATTTTACCGAACCTCGTAAATTTCTGGTGTTCTTTTTATTATTGTCTCATTTACTATTTATTAGCTACCTTTAGATATAGTAGTTGTGATAGCATCACTCTCTATATATTCGGCTTCCGCAACAGACAGTAAGAACTGAACCACAATTATTGTGTAGGAGACTCTCAATGATACCACTGGACTGTATTTCTTGGTAGATTTTCCCCATGAATCTATTTTCATACCAAAATCTTTTTTTCATGGTGGTGACCAAATGCACTTTGAATAAACATACAAACAAGATATAGGAAACACTCTCTAATACCCTTTATATAAAAATCACCAATATACACAAGGCTCCTAACTCCTAAGAAAAATGAGTAAAATGGAAATCTTACATAGCTCCTTCATTTGAGAGTCGATCTGCAGTTGAGCCGAATTTGTCTTCAAGATTAGAAGAATCTAGGTTGTAATCGACAGCTTGGTCATCACTGGATAACCCACAATTTCTAATAACATTGTTCAATTTAGACCTCTTGGTAGATCTTGATCCAAGATAATTGTTCCATGTTGAAGTCTTAATTAAAAAGGGTTTGTTTAAGGTTCTTCTTGCTGAACATTCTGTACCACTAGTTCTTCCGCACGTTACTGCAACTGGGAGCTTAAGCACTGCCATTTTATTAGTCTATTTGCTCAAATGCTGAGTAGTTTCTGCAAAATTCAAACACCTAATTAATCTATTTGCTCATAATTATCACTTCATTTGTGCAATTTCAGATCTCGATAAAAAAAAATGTAAAGAAGAAAAGGAAAGCTGCATTCAATTGAAATTTGAAAAAAGAGAGTACCTTGTAGGAGTGAAATAAAAAAAAAAAACAGCAGAATCCAAGGAATCTTTAAAGGGAACACATTGTTTGGTAGTATTTATGAGGAATATACAATTTGTATGGGAAAAAGTGCTTATATGATAATTGGTTTGGTGAAGTTGTGGAGGAAATGAAAAGTGGTAGGTGGACTCTCTTTCCCTTCACTTCACTCGCGCCAAAATATGTCATATTGGAGGCTGCTAAGTGTCAATTATATTATTTTTAAAAGGGAAAAGGGTCAAAAATTCTCTCTACCTGTTAGAAATGGTTTAAAACTGTCTTCCTTCTGCTTATTGGCTTAAAAATGTCCTAAACGTTTTTTTTAGGTTCAAAAATACTCTTTAGTTAATAGAAATATGACATGAAATTTAACTAAAAAAAGGGTCAATTTTCATTGGTCCACCTAATTTTTTTATCAAATAAAAAAAAACCCACCCACCCATCCCAACACCCAAACCCGTTTTAGTAAGTCTAACCCAACTGTTATTTCTCTTCATTCTTTTTCTCCTTCCCCTTTCTCCCATCTGCCATTTAACTTAATTTAATTTGTGTTTCCTTCCTTCAAATCCAATGTTTAAGAATTTATTTGCTTCTCATAGTCAAGCCTAATCACGTAATCGCTATTGAAGATTGATTGCAAATCATTTCATGATGTGAACGCGGATGAATATTGTATGTAAATTTCCACCTTACGGCATTAATATCCAACAATTTAAAATTTCATCAATATAATACAAAACTTGTTAGTATAGTCCTAAACTTATTTTGGTGGAGAAATGGATAAGAAATCTACTATGTAATTTTGGTGGATTTGAATCTACATTTAGCTGTTATTTTTTAGTTTCAAGCTTTCATATTAATTTTTATTTGTTGGGTTGAAAGTTGCTGTTTTTTGGCTTAAAATCGACATTTTATTTATCATATGTGCTGTAATTTAGCTGTTAAAATGCAGATTTTAAATGTTGTTTTGTTAAATAATGCAATTTACTTGTTTTTTTGGCCAAGTCAAGTGCTGCAATTTACTGCTATTTTTAGAATTGAATGTTGGTTTTTAAAGAAAGAAAACAAAGGAAGAAGAAAGAGTAGAGAAAGGCTTAAAACTGACGGTGAAAACGGGTTTGGGTATTGAGATGGGTGGGTGGGCTTTTTTATTTGATAAGAAAATTAGGTGGACCAATGAAAATCGGTCATTTGTTTAGTTTAACTCCATGTCATATTTCTGTTAATTAAAGGGCATTTTTTAACCTAAAAAAAAAGGTTGAGGGCCTTTTTAAAGCAATAGTTGGAAGAAGGACATTTTTGAACTATTTCTAATAGGTAGAGGGCATTTTTGACCCTTTTCCCTTTTTAAAATTATACTATTCGAGTTTAAGAAAGAAAATAAGATTTTTGGAACTTATGATTTAAAATCATATATCATATCATCATATATCATATATAAAAGAGAACTCTAGGCCCACCTATGTGGCGCCACCACAAACCAAGATTCTCTTTTAATTTATTTATTTTCGAAACTAGCATTCCCCTTTCATACTGACTTTTATGAAAGTAAGGCTGGCAATTGGATAGGACCGGTTTTACCGGAATCGGTCCTCGTTACCTGATTTAGTTATCGGAATAGGGTCTTACGGGAACCGGTTTTACCGGAAATTTCCAAAGGTTTCGTCCGGTCCCTTAGTTACCGGATAGGAACCGATTTGGACCGGACCGAAACCGGTTCTTACCGGATCATTGTGTACTGATAAATTTTTTTTATTAACTTTAATTATTATATAATACTATATTATTAATTAAAAAAATTATATTATTAAAAAACTTCAATTTAAAACTTTAAACTTTAAAGTTTCAATTGAATTTAAGTTTAAACTTTAAAGTTTAAAATTGACTTTAAATTTTAAAGTTATATTGAATTTAAAGTTTAAAGTTTATATTGAATTTAAAGTTTAAACCTTAAAATTCAATTTTATATTAAAGTTTAAACTAATATTAAAATAGTTGAAAATTAAATTTCTAAAATGACTTGGATTAAATATAAGAGACTATTTTAAA
>JAJOOR010030435.1:0-12005 GCA_036250505.1 Solanum acaule | reverse complement strand
TATTATTTTATAAATGGGAAGCCTCAAAATAGAAAGTTGAAAGAGCATTTTGTCCATCAAATATTGAACGTTCATTTCACACTTCAAGGTTGTATTTTTTTCAAAAATATTTGTGTGCAAATATGTAAATATATATTCTACAAAGAATTTAAAAAAATCTTAAAATAAATAACAAAGAATTAAGAAAACGTAGTAAATGAGAATAAGAAAAAGGGATAAGGGTCTGAAAAATACCCCAACTTTGGCTGAATTTGCTGTTACGATACCAAACTTTCATGAGGACCTATTACCCCCCTAGACTATGCACATGCAACGAACGTGCACAGAAACTAGTCTTAAAAATAATGATTCATTTATATTTAAAGTAATTTGATTTTATAAAAATATTAATGTTATCCTTAATACCATGATATCGTCATACAAGTAATAATGCTTTGTTTATAATATAATTCTTAAAAAATGTATGTAAAATTTCGTACCCAGCCTTATAGCATTATATAAAATGAAATAGAAAGTATTATTTGAGACAATATCAAATATATGGAACATTAGTTTTGAAACCTTTCTTGTTGAATTAGCAAAGATAAAAATGCAACAAACTAAACAAAGATTTTACCGTGAAAAACCTTGCTCAAGGGAAGAAAACCAATGACCTACACCTTGTAGGATTTTTACCAAAACTTCACAAACTTAAAAGAGCAACTTTAGATTACAACTCTATAGTCAAAAAGACTTACGCTAATACCTCACCTCAACAGTTCACTCAAACTATTCAACGATTAGCTATAATCATATACTCTACTCTCCAAAAAGCAAAACCCACCTTTTGTTACAAAAACCTCACAAGCACATTTTCACACTTAGGACAATTATCCCTATATAATGATTCTAAGTTGAAACAACACAAACTAAGTTTTAGAAATAAAACCCAACTCTAATTCTTCTTTCTTCTGTCCTCCTTTTAATGCCGCACTTGCTCTTGCTACAAAAGTTCTCAATTTCTGGATTTGCAAAAGTTGTGGATTAAACCCTAGTTGTTATTTATAATTTTATAGCCAAACATCATGAAGATACTAGACTTTGCCTTAATGAACAAGAATCAAAGTTAGAAAAGATATTATGCTATTTCAGTTCATTCCATCAAACCAAACACCATGAAGATACTTGACTTTGCCTCAATGAAAGAAATCCACATAAGAAAAGATTGTTAAGCTAATGCAATACAATCATTTTATGCTGGACAGATACGATTGCCTGTCAAAATGGCAAGGAGAACTATAATCCTACTGTTGCTGATTTTTGAATGATCCTTTCACAATCAAACTCCATCTCTTCTGATTGTTCTTATGACAGAAAATTGGATGTGTCAATCACATTATAGGCATCTCCAAAGTTTGTAAAACATCTTTAAACTCGAACTCACTTGTTTCTCTGTTAAAGCGCTCCACTAGTTTGTACCTGACATCATTCAAGTAAAATGATTGTACAGTGTCCAAAAGCCATTTTGCCTCTGAGTCCGTGAGCTTGCTAGTAAATACAATGTCCCCTCGAACAAGAACTAGATCCTTGCTTTCAGCAAACTCAGTGTAGTACGAAACTGTGAAGTATGGAGCAGCTTGAGTTCCTCTTGCTTTGTAATCTTCAAGACCTGTGATTAGAATGTGGGGTGCCTGCACTGCATGATGATTTAATGAATAGTCATGAAATGACTGCAGATGATAAACGGAATCTTCTTGTTACTGATGGAATCTCTCACCCACCTGTCTTGATGTTTACACAGAGCACTAGAACTGATATCACACAGAACAATGGCCACTAAATTATAAGCATAAACAAATTTGATTTATGCAGATTCACTAGAAAAGTACAGGTTCAGTTGGTGAGAACAAATATTCTGTGAAATTCTCCTTCTTTGTCACAACTACTTGTTGATTCAGTTTGGAATGGGGAGGCAAGGAGGGAGGAGTTGATCTACATACACAGCTTAAAGTTCAAGAAGGAACAAATATGATATTCACAGATGTCCAAAGGAAAGCCAGCTAACTAACCAAATACATGTACAACTAGAGCCATCTATGTTCAGCTGTCATAAAGGTTAGAAAACTAGGTGCAATCCTAAACACTACAATTGTACATCTTGTTTTTTTCCTTTCCTAAAGTATGTTTATGTAGAAGTGATTGTTAAATTTTGGCTACTTGAAACTTGTAGAGGTAATCTATAATTAGTAGAAAATTGTCAAATATCTTGGACTGCAGGCAAAAGTATTGACCTGATATTGGATGAAGTACTAATCAGTAAGGACCTGAGTACTAGAAGTACTGAGAAAATAACAACATATCATCGGCTACAGTCTTCAAAAAGCATAGGTATTTTAACTATAAAGAAGCCTCAGAACAAAGGATTCCCTACATGGGTCGACCAGCCAAGGAATAGGTAACGACAACATGAAGAGAAGATTCTTTTCGAAAAAAGTAAACAAGATAAGTGATCAAAATCCATAACAAGAAAATAAAAGCAAACTAGGGATGGCAATTAGAAGTAATCAACCTGACTGAGAAGTATCAAAAACACTAAGTGAAAGCTAGCCCAAGCTTACTCAATTGAAGAGATCAATGTAAATCAAGTTAAGGAATGGTTTGCAGTTGGAGTCTGTTTTCTGCATATTTAATCAGAGAAACAGCAAGGTAATAGTAGAAGTGAAGAACTAAATAATGAGGTAGGGACACGACGCACGTGAGGAAGTACAACTGTTGGGGGAGGGAACTTATTGTCTAAGAGAATGTTGATGACATAAACAAAGGGCTAAATAAGTCAATGCACCAAAACATTTATACATCAGCTACAGTAAAGCTGTTTTTGGGCCCACAACATTGCTCCATTTTGAGACACTAGTTCTTGGGAACGTGCGTTGCACATTTGTTCCTTATTATTATTAACTTTCTATATACTAAAAAGTTGAGTTATAAAATAAAAAATGCTGAAATTAACAATAGTAGTTTTACCATTTATATTTTATTCACTCAATAATAAAAAATATACTATGAAGAAGAACATTAAATAGATGATATACTCGAGCATTTTTTGTCATCCTTCATTTGTAGTTTCTCACTCTCTTTTCTTCTCATGTTGAAATTTGATTGTGCAATTACCTTCCTATGATAACATCAATCTTCGTAAAATTGGTTCTTAAAAAGCAAATTCAAATTTTAATTCTAAAAGTGTTTTTACATAATAGTGGAGAATGATTCTTCATATTCAACTTTTAATTTTGAATAGTAATGGACAATTACTATTCAAATACAGATCTAGTTTTTTTTTAACCTTACATTTATTGAATCTTTAATGTGTACGTTAATGATATATAATATTTTATTAATTAGGTATTTGATTTAGTGTAGGGGCAAAATGGTAATCCAACTATACACTTTCGAGTTTTCACTTTTAATAAGTAATTATAATATATACAAAAGATTAAATCATTTGATATTAAAAAATTATAGGTATGAGTAATAATTAACACTCAATAATTAGGCAAAAGAATGTATCACATTCTCATAATTAAATAATATCTCTAAGGCAAAAGTAGACATTCTAATTTGGACAATTACTACTTAACTACTTATTGGTCCAGCCAATTATCTGGAGACTGGAGTTTAACATTTTTTCAGCCATAGTTAAAATTTTACATCAACAATAAATAGCTTCTCATCATAGTAAATAGACGTTTGAATAATTAATATAAATTGAGCAACACAAACTTTTCAAAATGACTTATTCTAGATATATAATATATATTGTCAATTTGAGGAATGAATGTTTCAACACATGAATAATAGACTAATAAGGTCAATAGATTATTCATATAAACGAAAAGTTAAATAAAAATACAGCCTCAAAATCACATACTATGATCCATCATTTATCTCCAATTTGGTGGCCCATTTTATTTTAGGGTATGGATTCTTTTATTTAAAAAAAAAACATATTTGATTTTTCTCATTTAGTTATTCCTCTCTCTACTCATATATAATAATCTCGAAAATATATTTATACTAAAGTAGAACACTCTTTCAAGAGCCAAATAAACATATCAAGTTAACGAATTAATCTTTCATCAATAATTGGTAGAACATGAATTGTATATCACTAATTTCTTCACGTAGGATACAAGATATTTCAATAGAAAAACAAAATCATAAGAACGTATATCAAAATATAAAAAAAAGGCCATATAAAATACTTAGGCTAGACAAGGAGGAGCGGATAAAAATAAAAGGAAATTACTGCACATACAAAATGATGAGCAAAATTAGTTTTTTTGCATGATAATCTCCCATCCTCCTCTTATCATTTACATGAAAACCATGCTAGGCATTTTATAGCAGTAGCTAGGATGACCTTTGAGTAGATAAGTTTAATGATTTTAGTCCATATCAAATTTATTTAATGGAAAACTATTCAAATACTCTTGATTTTTACAGAAAAAGAGAAATTGACTATTAATGTGAATTTGATTCATGTACCGATTTAAATGAGTTTAATCTAAGGAAGTGCAAAAGTCATTAACATTTTTATTAAAACGATACAATTTAATATTTAAATTAAATAGTTAAATGTTTTTATAACATTTTAATTTATAATAGGGGTAAAACCGTAATTCAACTTTTAACTTTTTTTTGTTCCCGCTTATAGTAATTTATGATTTATGATATGATTTACAAAGGTATCATCCTGGGCCCATATGTCAAAAGGCAAGACACATCTGTCATTTGAGCAAAAGAATTCTAATTTTTTCGTCATTTGAACTCCACAAGAAAGAATTAAAGCCTACTGGACCAGCAAATAATGCACAAAAATAAGGCTGATTGACCAGAATTCCTTCAAATTGAATTTTTTTAAACATAAGCAAACATATCAACAGTGAGGTGCTTAACTCCCACTTGTCTAATAGTAGAAAATATTAACTCAGGATTGAAGATTATAAGACAGGTGAACTATTTTGATAAGATTGATCTCTATTTTGGTTATTGTTCAATCACCAATAATATGATCTAAGTTGCTCGGACTCGGGTGTGGGTGTCCGATATGGGTGCGGATCTAGAGGTCGGATCCTTCATGATCTAATTTTTAAGATTCGGGGATATGGATCCATGTATGGATAGGGGTGCGGGAATTCACCTAAAAATAATTAGGATAATATGTTGATACCCCACATATCAAGGCATCTCATTTATTTGGGGATAACAGTAGTGCTTAGGTTGACTTGCTACCTCAACTATTTCACGGATACTGTCCATAAAGACTAAGAAGATGGGAAGAAATCACCTTAATTTTTTCACCTCTACTGAAATTCCAACCTTGGTTTATATGGTCATTTCAACATCCTTGCCACTAGACCACACCTGTGATACTTGACTTTTTAAATCCTGTTGTTACGATTCTTCAAAACTGTTGTCGTACCTGTGTTAGATCATCCAAAACGTACACTACTTTTGGAGGATACTACACGCGCCCAACAACATTTTTGGAGAGCCAAGCAAAACATTTTTAATGTAAATAAAGGATAGGAGGACAGAGAAGAGGGAAAACAGGATCTTTCAATTGACATTGCCATCGCCCCCCTACATAGCAAAAAGAAGTCTACAGCTGCAGACTCTTTCATCAGATAATACGGAGATGGTAGACCATTAAAGTATCATATGTTCCCTTATGTACCCGACTATGAATAGTAATATTATTATCTCAATAACAAGCTCATCCAACAATGAACTTAAAAAAGATGGAAAGCATTTTTCTTTTGTGAGAATAAATAAAGCTGCCAGCAGTGACAGCATCAGAACTAGAGAAAGGAACTCTTAGAATAGTTTTTTGATAAAGACTCTAACATATATTGTCTACATCATGGTAGTAGGTTTTACAATGCAAATCAGCAGAGATTGTTAAAGGATAAAAGGAGCAAGACGAGACTAACCTTGCACAAACATTGTTGTGTAACCACTTCCCTTCCATAGCGGAATCACAAAATACCGGCTACACATGAAAACAGAAGTAGGATGTCAAAGATAACGATGGAAGAGTGCATTAAACAGAGAAACTAATTATAGTCGAGAAAACAAATGAATAAGATGAAGCAGCATATTTACCAACTTGAAGCTCTTTGCTCCAAGAGCTTATATAGCTTGGATTTCATTGATGCTGCAATGTGACCTCTTCCCAAGTGATACTGAGATAACATAATCATGCAATGAAAGGGGAAATGAGACAGAAAGAACAGGATCATTCAAGTATCACCAACACTTTAGGAAAGCAAAAGTTGCGGAACATATACTGCAGACCATGATCAAAATGTACAAAGTATACAACTTAAATAAGCAGACGTAAAGGTACATGGCTGATCGTAGCTAAAAATACTTGAATGGATTGTGTAAACACACATAAAAATAGTCATTTTCTCTAAACTTCATAAAGAATTTTCAAGTCTAACAAGCATTTCAGGAGGCAAGTCCTTTTGCAGGAGATCAGCTTCCAAAAAACAGATGAGAAGGTAATCCATGACCAAAGCATCTCTGAAGCATCACATTTTAGAATTGAATGGCTTAAAAACACTAAGTTCCACAAGAAAATCTGTTGAAGGGGTAAATTTAGACCAAAGATCAAAGAATTCATGGGGTCCTCTAATCTTTCCAGCAAATCCTCATTCCATTTGCAGCAAAGTGGTATTAATAGTAGTTGTCTACAAAAAAATATTAATGCAATCATAAAAAACCAGACAGTGTATATTTTTGGCTGCATGAATTACTTTTACAAGTTTATCAGAAATATCAGATAAACCTTAGATGACATCAATTTCTAGTGATGTAAGAGAAACAAGTTAACCTGCTCATTTCTATGACAAAAGCTTGGTCTATTTGTGTATTGTTCATCATATTAAGTGACTACTGTAATTTACAACTGTCCAGAATAAGAACTCAAGGATGAAAACTATCTCAAGAAAGCCAACTATGCATTTGAAATTATCAAAATTTTAAAAAGTGTTGAAATATTACATCATCCCAAATGTCAGCTAGCTCTTCAGCTGATTTTTCCTTTGCCCTCTCCATGTCAATAATAGAGTGCAAGGGCTTTTGCTTCAATGGGCTGAAGCCAGAGGCAAATTTTGATGTCCTAATGCAACCAAGCGAACGCCATTTCAAGAAATCACTTGGAATAGCATTTCGTGGTGACTTGTCAACAATCTGCTGCAGAGTTGAGCTTCTGTATGCTTGTCTTGAAACCATAGAGAAGGAAGAACCATTTCTATAGAAAGCCATGGCAGAAGAGAGTATTCTCTTTGATACACTACTTGACAAATGGTGCATCATGATTATCTGCAATAACACTGAAAATCTCAGACATCAACATCTCATCGCACGCACAGACAAAACCTAGAGATAGAACATGTACATTGAGTCATTGATACATTCATAAATAGACAGTACATATGAACATGAAGCCTCAGGATATGTAATGTGCCTGTAGTAAATCAAAGAGAGAGTGGTAAATATAATGGCTACTAGGGAGTAACAACCTGAAGATCCTAAGTCTGAATCCCAACTAGGACACTTGGTGTGAGCCCATACGCTCAAACTTCTATGGGTAAGTTTATTGTCACCTGTGCTTGTAGGCTGTACAAATTGTCTGGTGGATTAATCGAGGTGCATTAATGTAGCCCAAACACCACAGGAATAAAAGAAAAAAATAATTGCAATTAAGGAGCATTAAATACGTCAATTCAACATCAGGGATTATTGAGTCAGGACTCAGAAGTAGGCAACATGTATGGTCAGCTTGGTGCTTTTCTAAACTGGTAAAGGTCAGGCAGAAGATACAACAACAAAAACAACATACCTAGTGAAATCCCACTAAGTGGGGTCTGGGTAGGGTAGAGTGTATGGAGACCTTACCACTACCTTGTAGAGGTAGAGAGCCTGTTTCCGAAAGACTCTTGGCTCAAGTGCATCAAACCCAAGTAATAGAAGAAGGAAACAATGAAGAAAGCATAGCAGTTAATAAAAAAACAGTGTAAAGTCTACAAGAAAGAAACAATAACAACAACAAACTAGTGTGATAATCGAAATACAATAAACAACAAATGGAAAGAACTACAACAAGGGGATGACGAGTACTACATCAGGCACTAACAAGCCTAAGCAAGACAACAATCAATCTCTACTAACCTTCTACCCTAATACGTGACCTCCCCTCCTTCCTATCTAAGTCATGTCCTCGGTAATATGAAGTTGCGACATGTCCCGTCTAATCACCTCTCCCCAATACAATGCATAGCAATCACGTGAGTGACAGAAATGCTGAAGATTTGCTAGAACAGAAAAATTGAGGTGCCAAGATCCTTCAAGTCTTCAAATTTTCTCCCATATGCTATTTTTAAAAAAAAATTCACATATGCTATATTTACTGGTTGAAAAACTTCTACATCACCCCTAGCTACTTTTTCTTTTGATTGGTAAAGAGTACTGAATCCAAAGCAGCAAAACTGCTGGCAAGTATTTACAGAGGAAAGTCTCATTACAAGTTGTGTAATGAACTCAAAAAGTCAACCATGGCTTCTGTATCATTAGCTATTGCCATGTTGCACCAAAACAACAGAAGAGAAATAAATCTGTGCTTTAGACTAATTACAAATTCCTTTTTGCTTTAATAAATTCTCAAATTTCTTTCCTTCCAAATACACAACCAGATGGCAGCAGGCAGTAAGTTCCATGTTCTTAGTTTGACTTTTTCCAGTCCTTTCATGTACCACCATTGCAGTAGCTCGACTATCATCTTAGGCATCACCCAACTGATCCCCACAATGTTTAAGAGAAAATAACAAATTTGTGAGGTGTAGGGGCAATGTAAGAAAAGAAGATTGACACTCTCCCCTTCCTTCTCACACAATGAACATCCCCTGCAGATTGTAATCCTTCTTTTCTGAAGATTATCACGAGTTAAACATGCCTCGTGCGCCACCAACCACAAAGAACAATTGACCTTCAAGGGTGCCTTACTTCTCCGGAGGATTCTCCAAGGCCAATCGGGAAAGCTGTCAGATAAACTCCTCAATAACGTCTGACCTTGAATTTCCCTTTTGCATCTCTATTCCATATTAAAGTGTCAGTTCTGACTGAACCAGACTTTGGCTGTGTTGCTAAAGCATTAGAGAAGACATGCTATCCCAATCACTTATATTGCTCCAAAGTGAAGTTCCATCCAAGTTCTGACCAATATTCCGAGATAGTGGCATTGCTGTGTTGTGCTATATTGAATAATACTGGGAATTGCTTGTTTAATGGAGAGTGCCTGAACCAAATATCTGACCGGAACTTTACCTTTTTGCCATTTCCAACTTTGAGAGCTGAATTTGCATAAAAAGAATGCCAATGTGCTCTGACGTGTCGCCATATACCAGATGAAAATCTTTATGTCCCTTGCTAACTTGCCACAAAAATCCCTTAAAATTTATCTAGTCTTTTAGCTACATCGGCTGGTAAGGAAACAAGGACATAGTGTAGGTGGGTAATGAATCGAGCACGCTATTGATCAAAACAAGTCTGCTTCCCAAGGAAAGATACTTCCTTTTCCAGTTAGACAATTTTTTTCACAGCCTTCTACTACATCATATGGTTCCAGCTTTTGCTTGATCCGAGGGGTAGGCATTAGAAATTTAGCTGGAAAGACTCCAACTTTACAACCCATGATGTCTGCAGCTTCCTGAGTGTTGTAGATTTCATTGACCGGATAGATAACACTCTTTTGCATAGTTTATGTGGAGCCGTACATGACTTCAAAGAGAAAAAGAATCAGTTTGATTATCAATTTGCTCCCTTTCTGGTTCGCAGAAGATCAAAGAATCATCCGATCCCCGTATAGAAGATGAGTGATTACCAGCTCCCAATGATTTCTGATACATGGATTAAAACCCTTAATCCACTTGTGTTGTTCTGCTGTGGCAAGCATCTTGCTTAAGCCTTCCAGTGAATAAGAAGGGAAACAACGGGTCACCCTGTCTTAAGCCCTTTTGTGTGGCAACGATTCCTTTAGGAGAGCCATTTATGTTGATGGATAATTTCACTGTAGATATGCATTAGAATATCCATTTTATCAATTTCCCACCAAATCCATCAACTTTAGCATGTCTAAGAGGAAATCCCAATGAAGATTGTTGAAGGCTTTCTCGATCTCTAGCTTACATAAGATTCCCAACTTCCCTTGCTTCACTCCGGAGTCTATACATTCATTCGCAATTAATAGGATACTATTTAATTAAGGGTATGTGAGTAAGAAACACTTCTTACTTTCTTACTTTTTAGGAGCGAGTAGATTTCATAAGGGGTTAGCCCAAGCAAAAAACACCATTTAATATGAACCAAAAGGAGTATACTTCAGCAACCTCTGAACTATCATTGATCGTGAAATAATTCTTATTAAAGAAAACTTTTTTTAAAAATAAAGCAGTTGGGCACATTTGAGTAGTTTCTGACAAATTGAAGAACCATTTGCTCACATTTTAAAAAAAAATAATGATGGGGTCTGGGCTGAAGGCCAAGCATCTCGGCAAATCCACGTCACTTCAACTCTTCGCTATGTCGCCCCCTTGGAGCAACCATCTCCTCACAATTCCACTTATTTTTTTATAGTTGGTACAATTCCACTTAATTTTTTATAGTTGGTACAATTCCACTTAATTTTTTATAGTTGGTACAATTCCACTTAATTGTTTTTAGTTGGTACAACTCCACTTAATTCTAAATAACAAAGTAGAAAACTTTTCTAACCTTAGCAAAGGTGGGAGCTGAAGAGCATAGAAAAGTTGCAAGATTTGTTGCAATTTCAGCTTTGGTGAAGAAAGTGCTACCTGAGTGAGGCAAAGTGGCCAGCCTAAGATGCACCTAGCTTCAGGGGAGGGTGATCCTTGAGCAAGCATAACAAGAATGATTGTTCATATTAGAGATACCATATCATTTGCCACCAACTATTCTGTAACAACACCATTTTAAAACCACTTTTATGATACTACTAATATTTCAGCAATGCCTTATACTCTATCATTGATCTGGATACTACCTCTCTAATTGTACACAAATTTAACCCCAAAAAGAATGCTTCTAGGAGACAGAAACACCCATTTATGGAACTTATTCGCTGAATTAAGGATTTTAAAGCACAATATTTCTCCCTATGCATCTTTTTTCCCATCAAAAACAGGACGACAAAAGCACCAACTTCCCCCTTTGTGATCAAATTCAGTGTTTAACCCCGATATCAAAATTTCATTGACAATGTCTTCCTCTTCTCCCAACACTCACCCATTCACTTCTAGCTTGTCAATATAAATAATTCTCTTGAACGCATTAGCCATTTTTGGAGTGAGATTATAGAATTTATAAACCCCAATTAGTATTACCTATATATTTAGTTTTCACTAAAAGTTATGAAAAAAGATGAAGTAGGAGTATCAATCAAATTAGATGGGAACAAAAATCTTATTTTAAAAGCTAAAACTGAAAATATGGGATATTAGTAAAGACAAAATATTACATTTTTCAGGGACAAAATTAGAAGCTGAAACTTAAGAATCATCATTGAAATTACATTCACGCAGTTGGACAAAAAAAAAAAAGAAGGCAAGGAAGCTGAAAAAGAGAAATGAACCATCTTTACATAAGATATTGCCACTAGCGGATGAAACAGTTGCCCAATCAAATGAAAAATAATTTAAAAAATGAAACAATAAAGAGAAGAATTGATGTATAATAGAAGGCACACCTTATTACGGGGTGAGTAGCAAAGATTGGAGTCGTCAGAGAAGAGAGTATCGGAGTCCACAGTTGCTGCAACAGGAAACAGTCATAAAGAAAGTTTTTTTTTGAGAATGGTAAATGTACATACATTTCCTTTTTTAGAAAAATGACCCTTAGATTAATGTCATTAATTCACTTTCTTACGGGGGGGGGGGGGGGGGGGG
>JAJOOR010030434.1:0-11865 GCA_036250505.1 Solanum acaule | reverse complement strand
GGTCGACTTAAGGACTGTCTGAATTTGTTTCATGGAATGAGAAAAGATGGATTCCAGCCTGACCACGTCACTTTTCTTGCGATCATATCTGCTTGTGGTCACTCTGGTCGAGTTGAAGAGGGAAAACACTACTTCAATTGCATGACTAAGGAATATGGGATTACACCCCGAACAGAGCATTATGCATGCATGGTTGACTTGTTTGGCAGAGCTGGTCTTGTGGAAGAAGCATTTGGAGTGATTAAGAGCATGCCATTTGCTCCAGATGCAGGCATTTGGGGGACATTACTTGGGGCTTGTCGCTTACATGGTAATACCGAGCTTGCTGAAATGGCTTCTGAGCATCTATTGAGCCTGGACCCCCAAAATTCCGGCTACTATATGTTACAATCAAATCTACATGCTAACGCCGGTAAATGGGATATGGTTTCTAAAATTCGTCTCATGATGAAGGAAAGAGGAGTGCAGAAAGTACCTGGTTATAGCTGGACTGAAGTTAACAATAGCACTCATATATTTGTTGCTGCAGACTCGAGTCACCCGCAGTCTGCTCAGATATATCTTTTATTAGACAATCTTCTAATGGAGCTGCAAAATGAGGGTTATGTTCCTCAAATGGATCTTCAAATACAAGAGTCATTATCTCCAGAACTCTGTTGATTCTGATTAAATTCACTATTAACCAACCAAAAGAATAGAGCTTAGCTAAGTGCACTGTATCCACACTTCAGGTAGCATAGGCATTTCATCATTGTGTTGCAGCATTGATTAATTTATATTTGACCTTACAAAGGGAATAATGATCTAAACAGAGAAATGTATCATTTATAGGAGTATTTTGTTTTCTGATTCTTTCATATACAGAATATGTGCATTTGTTACAAAATAAAGCTCTTAATTCTGATCTCCATTCAGTTCAGCAGTTTTCTTAGTCACCTGAGCAGAAAGTGGATCACATCATTACTTGAGCGGAAAATGGATCTACCGTGAGAGCACCCAAGGGTGTGGGGGAGTGTGGCCTAGTGGTGAATGGAGTGAGTTGAAAATCACAAGTAGAACCATCAATTTAGGCCAGGCCCATTGGGCCAGCCTGGCCTTACCCGTGATTTGATAAGGTTGAGTTAAGATTTTTGGAGCCCATTTAAAAAAAAAAGCTTTTTAGTCCGGCCTGAATAAGCCAGTTGATTTGTGGGGCTTGAGAAATATGGATAGGGCCGGTCAGTGGGTCAAATGAAAATTAATTAAAAACTAAAAATAAAATAGAATATAAAAAATAACAAGAGTCCAAACTCAAAATGTATTTAAAGTTTGAAATGTTAAAATTTAAATACAAATTATGTTTATAAAATATGCACTACATAACATAAATATCTACATCTATATTACCTTAAAAACATGAACTCCTAATTTGAATGTTAAATTACTATAATATCACTAACTTAGGTTGTGACTTTTTCGATGAGTTGTGATTTTTCGATGAGTTGTGATTTTTTCATTAAGTTGTGACTTTTTCAATAAGTGGTGCCTTTTCCAAAGTGTTGTGACTTCTCGGAAAGGTCATGATTTTTCAGATAAGACACATAAAACATTTGTTCATACTACCCTTTGTTGACTATAAATAGAGGGACTTCCTCTCAATTTTCAACCACAATTTTTTCTAATCTTCTACTCTTCTTCTTCTTGAATTTTAAATTTTTTTGTGTGATTTATTGTTGTTGAGTGAGTTCGAAGTTTAGCGTAATATGAGGTATCACTATTCTGATGAAGTAAGTCGTTCTATCCTAAGAGGGTATATTTCATAACCTTGAGTACTTGAGGAAAATAATAAGTATAATTTTGATTATATAATAATTATTTTTCTTAATATATACATTAATATGGAATGTTCCAATATATGAAGTTAACATGATGTAGTCTAAATTCATTTGTTTTTGTTAACAATTTCTCTTGTGATGTAGATATATGCTTTTGAATATCTTTTTCCAAAATTTAGAGAATTGTCACGATTTGTTTGTGATGCTCAAGAAAAAAGAATGACTTTATTTATCAATGCTACTTATGTGATTTAGACTCTCAGGATGTTTGCTTCAAAAATAGTTATTATTACTATATAAACATTGCCCTTTTGTTTTACTTATTTACGATTTCTTAATATTTCAATATTTTAGACGAAGAAAAATTCATATGACTTGTAATAACACCAGTTGAAGTTTGTATTAATTTAATTTTTATTATTTATTTAATAGCTAATTTTATGAGATAAATACTTTCATTAATGCAAATATATATTTATATTTGGATAGGTATTTGTATTTAAATTAAAGTATTATATATGTCATAAATGTATTATCAAGTTAACGAGATCTTCTAACTTCAAAATATATTATTTAAAATGTTCCGAGTTCTATTTAAAAAAAAAAAAGAATTCACAACAAATGTGAAAATATGTGAATATATAAAATGTAGTTGTTCTTTTTACATGTTCATATGACATCTAAACAATTTAACGTAGAATACACATGCAAAACACATCTGGTTAGATGACAAGAAAAATACAAAACAAATATTGTCTATAAGGTAATATTAGTGAGGTAAGACTATTTACATGAACCTCATCAAATTGAAATAAATATATACATACATAATTGCATTTAACTAATAAAATTTTTCATTGACCATCTTTATAGGTTTGTGTGAATAAGAGATATATATGATGATCCACATTGAACATTCACAAAAGACTCTGCAATATTATTTTTTGCTAAACTTATTATTCAAATCTTCGCTAAAATAAACAATACTATTTACTATAAGATATATTTTTGAAATTGGTAATCACGTGCAACACACGTATCAAAAAACTAGTTCCCTAAAATTTCTAGGGATTCATTACGTAAGCCGTAACCTATGGAATACTGTCATAGATTTTGTGTTTTATTATGATCATTGAAAAATTATTAGGTTAATATTTCTATTTAATTATTTATGTTTTTACTTGAAATCAAACTTACTAAATATTAATAAAGATAATTTTATTTGTGCATTTGATTAACAAGTAATAACACTAACACCATGTAATATTGTTTTATTGATATTTATGATAATATTTTTAAATTATAATTTGATTTAAAAAAATATACTTTTAAAAAAATTGGGCTGGCCTGGCCTGGCACAGCTCGTAGCCCACGTACTTGTGGGCAGAGCTGACCATTTTTTGGCCCACAAAAAATGGGCTAACCGGTCTAGTCCGTCAAATTTCAAAGTTTGTACAGGTTAGCCCGAATGTGGTGATCCAATCCATATTGATAGCTCTAACCACGAGGTTTTAGGTTTAAATTTCAATAAAGACAAAAACCTAGCCGCAGTGGATAGACTTACCTGCTACCTGATGCTGGTCGGAAAAGTCAGGTAACTCATGAAATTAGTCAAGTTGCACACAAGCTAAGCCTGAACACCACAATTATGGGGGAAAAGGGCTCCACCATGAGCAGTTCAAAAGTAGTAGGCTTTATTATAAAAGGAAAGTTATATTTGATAAAAATATCTTGTAAGATTCACCAGTTAGATTGTAAGCTTCACCAACTGAATACATTAATTTGCTTTGTCTGTCCAAAACTAGTAGTCATGCATCACATAAAAATGTCATTTTTATCCCTTTAGTTTCTTTAAATAAAATACTACTACTAGAGTTTTTGGAGTGTTAAAACTGAAAATAAACCATTAATGTGTATTGTGTACGGTAAAAATTCAATTGAAATGTTCAAAACTTCATGATCGATTAACTAACATTTTTTGTATGCTAAAATTCAAATATCATGAATAACAAAATCATAAGTACAAACAATGACAATATATTTAGTGTAATCCAACATAATGATGTCCTAGGAAGATAAGTGTACACATATCTTACCTCTATCTTGGAGGTAGAGAGGCTACTTTCGATAGATCCTCAAAAAATAATTATGAGGATATGTTCGCTAGAAAACTTGTTATCTTGTTTCTACATACATATTCATATTCTTATTGACTTTAATTCCCTTTCCTATATACTTTGTCTTGAACCTCCAAACAAAAAACCAAAAAAAAACTAGTGGCAAACTAAAACCTATGCAATGATGGAATTTGAAGACCAAAACACAAAGGAAATGCCTCTTTACCACAAATTGAAAACCCAAAAAATAAGAATCTTGATCCAATTATTGTCCTCCTTTTTTCTCTACCACATTTCTTCTGTAATGAAGAATAATATAATGTGCTTTTAGTAGATCATTTTAATGCAATCCAGAAGCAAGTAAAAGTTTTTCTAGCTGCAATTATTAAAAAGAGGAAATATGGTAGGATTCGTTTTTTCATTTTGGAATTTACATGTCCCATCGCTAGCTATTTAGTGGAAACTTGTCATTGAGGTGACAAATACAAAACAAATTAAGAATGAATGAAATAATTGAAAAAATCAACTAGTTGTGCCACAAGATTCGTTGATGTTCCACAAAATATCAAATTGGTGCCTGTATCCTGATTTTCCCTATTAAGGGAAAGATAAATGTCAGTGACAGAGCCATGATTTTTATTAACGGATTCAAATTTGAAAAGTAAATACATGTTGAAGGAGATTCGAATGAACCCCTTGATCCTATCTGGCTTCGCCCCAGATAATAGAGAATATAATATGGTTTCTTTCATTCTAGCTTCTCTTTCACATGCTTATATGATCATAATAAAGATTATTATACTTCGAACTTCGAAGTAATTGAAAAAAAAATGAACTTCAATTAAGATATGATTTACGACGCTAATCTGCCTTAATTGGTACTTGGTATAAGCCAATTACTACTAAAGTCGCAGTGCTTCTTAAACGTATTTGCAAACACTTTTAGATGTTTTTTTAACAAAATCCTGATATCAATCATACATTAGTGTTTCTTAAATGTATACGTAAAAATCTTTAAATATTTTTTAATAGAATCTTAATTTAGTCTCTGTCTAACTTGGTGCTACCTTCATTTTTGTTGGATCAATTACTGAATTCTCGAGACTCTCTCCATCCACCCTAGATCAACTTTCAATTGAAACAGAAGATGATTTATAGTTCTAGCAAAAACATATACTCCTATTTATATACAGTACATAATAATACAACAAGCTAATTAATTTTAATTCCAAATAATTAAAGCCATTAATAATTATATATATAGCATCTACTCAAACTCTAATCACAAATATTAGTACTAATCCGCTGCTTAATATTTCTTCTTTTCTTCTTCTCATAAGCAATCCCCCTCGCTTTGGCTTGCGTGTCTCTCACTTCCTTCAAATACAATCTCACTGCTCGAGCACCAAACGGATTCGTCTCCGTCCGTCCTCCGTTCTCTTCAAAAGCGGCGCGTAGCCTCCCAATTAGCGCGTCAAGGCTCCCCCACGCCTGTTTCAACGGGCAATTGCACGGCGCCGGCGGATGAGGATCGCCGAAAAACGGACAACTACAGTTGTGAACTTTCGTTTTTCCGAATTGATCCAGGTATTTTAAGAATTCTAGAATGTTCGCTCCGCTGCATCGCGAAAGTATCAATGGTGGCTTGTGGTTTCTCAAGTACTGTCCGAATGTATTCCAATCTCGCCGTTTTTGTAGCTCGTAACGGCTCACTGTCGGTGGTGATGACGGCGGCGGTAGTGGCGGCGCCGATGGAAGGGAGAAGTTCTGTGAGACGGAATTAATGGTACTATACACGTCTAACATGGCTGTGTTTGTTTTGTGGGGGTATTTTTTGAAGTTGTTTCGACTCACTATATATAGGATGTGAGAGAGTGCAATAGTTTTACTTCTTGTGGGTTTATGATTTGATACATACAACTTGGTCCGGTATACTGAATGAAGTTATTCAAGTCTCGACTTTGAGTTTTGGAAATAAAAAAATTATTAATAGGGAGCGGACAAGTGTTATATATGAATGGAGCTCTATTTAATGTAAATTTGGATTTTATCGGACTCCAATATAAATATAGAATATCAAAATAGAAAACAAAAATAAACTCACTTATCTCGTTTAGCCGAAGGAACATGAGATAATTATCCCAAAATTTTAGTGTTATTTTTATTTTGCATTAAGAATGAGATAACAGTTGAAAAAATAATTTCCAGATAAAATATCTCAGTTACTTAGGGCTAGTTCGGTATGTTACGATGAAATTTAGTACAGTTTTTGTCTCTTGTGTGGTTATTAATAGTGAAAAAAAAATATTAAGGCAAATAATTAGTATGAAGATTAGTTGTTTTTCTACGGTGGAATAACAGTAGCAAAAATAGTTATTTCGGGATAAAATAACAAAAATGTCAAAAGCATTTTTCTACTAAATAAGGTAAGGGTTATTGTTGTAAACAAATTTTTTAATATAATAAATCAAATCATTAATAATAATAACAAGATAACTAAATTAAGCATAACCTGTCTTCAAACTAAATGATCCTTTAGCTCTTTATTTCTTTTTACTCCATAAGTAAAATTCGTATATAATTGTGGATAAAATTAAATATATATAGTGGCTTTATTCAGAAGATCAAACTATCTAACGTTTAATGCGTGAATTGTGAGAATTTTTAAATAAAACTTTGTTTGGTTTATAGTCTACCTAGTTATGATGGTATTCAATAATATACTAGCAAAGATTGTTATGCAATGATACCACATAAATTATTATGTAAAATAATTTTAAAAAATCTAGATTTTCTTATACTTTCTGTGTAAAGGACAGATAAAATAAAAGTAGAAATAGTGAAGAGAGAGTAGCTAGACCATTTATAGAGGAAAAAGTAATGGCGCAGAAAGAAGGAACAAAAGAAGATAATGAGACCTAAGTGGCGCAAAAAGAAGGAACAAGAGAAGATAATAAGACCAATATGTTGTGGTGTAGTGTTGAAATTGGTTAACTTTTAATCAAAAATTTTGTATTTGAGTCTTGAATATAAAGAAAATTCTATTAGAAATGTTACTTCAAATGAGCCTGCAAAGCTTCAACGTGAACTTCGAACACTAAATGGAAAACCGAGGGGACAAAGAGTGAGGACAAAGTAATATCACTTCAACTAGTCATGTCAAATGTAACTTCAATTCTTGTCTTATCAATTTCACCCTTTTCTTCCCTTCCTTTTATCCGTGTGACAGTGGGTTAACTTGTATTGACCAATGGAATGTTTCGTGTGGCCGGTAACTTTTTTGTTTTATCCCTTTGGCTTTTTTTATTTTGAGGTACCCCTAGAATTTAGAGCAAATAACAAAACTTGATCCCTCGTAGATTTAACAACAACAACAACAATAAAATTAATGTATATGAGTTTTATTTTTATCTCAACATTTTTGACTAGTCAACTTTTCACTTAATATAATATAATTGATCTACTCATTGTTGAGATTCATGATTGCCCAAGCTATATTATTTTAGATAATAAAGATAAAATACTTGAAACTTTCTCGCTTTTTAATTGTATGTATAGCAAGTTTCATTGTCCGCCTCAGCAAACAAAGTATGTTGTCTTGGTTTTCATCAACATGACTCTTTAGACCTTACCTATTGTCTTCAAACTTCCAATTTAGCATCAACTTCACTCGGAGTCCTGCCAATCAAAATTATCTCATCTGCAAGTAACATACATCATTACACACTTTCTTGGATATATCATATATCGTGTCAATTTATTCATCACCACGACAAATAAATTTGACCTAAAAGTTGATGTCTACTGCAACTCCATCACTGTTGAAAAGTGTTTTACGTTTTTTAGGTCTTGACTCCTTCATACATGTCTTTGATCGCGTTAATGTACACCATAGAGTCCGACATCAAAACGGACATTTTTGAACCCTAAACACCAAAAGGGACCCTCTCTAAAAACACATATCAAATCGGACAACTCACCCATTTATGGGTGAATTACAACTACCATCTTTTAACACTCACGTTAACTCCAAATTCATCCAAACCAATATCATACAAATCTTAAAGGTAGTTCTTTTATGAAAAAACTTCTCTAGTTTTTTATACTTTTATTATTGAAAAAAATCATGACTTTATGTATCAAAAAGATTTTACAATACACTTAAAATTGAGAAAGAGATATATATTCAGGTGAGGATAGTCGAACTACCTTTAAAATTTGTGTAATATTAGTTTGGATGAATTTGGAGTTAACGAGGACTACGACGTTAAAAGATGGTAGTTGTAGTTCGCCCATAAATGGGCGAACTGTCCGTTTTGATGTGTGTGTTTTAGAGAGGGTTCTTTTTGGTGTTTAGGGTTCAAAAAGTGTCCGTTTTGGTGTCGGACTCTACGTCATAGGCACACCTCCAACTTCCAAGCATCTCCATAGAACCTCCTTCAAGACTTATCTAAAAACTTTTCTAATCAATGAAAGTCACGTGCAAGTTTTTTTCTCTCATTGTACTGCTTTATTAATCTCTTTATAATGACTTTTGAATACATGTGAAACATACTTAGATATAATGTATATAGAATAAATTATATCTGATTTTAACTCATGTGTATCTATTATGTCAGATGGAATAAAAAAAATTCTGAGAGAAAATATAATTGGAAAAGTATAGTTTCAGCATATAAATAACACAAATATAAATGTGTGTATTGTGTTGTTTCCTCTAAAATTAAATACAATCCGTTCAAATTTGAATGAGTTGTTGATCTACTCTTTTATTAGTTCAATTCAATTTATTTCAGTCAATTGACTAACGAAAAATGAGTTTTATGTATTTTTAAATTATTAATTATTAAAAGTTATAATACCTTTTATCTTATTTTTGATACATAAGTTTAATACTATCAAAAATGTTAGAAATTCAAAATTAACTTGTTTGCTTTGGAAATCCAAAGCTCCCCACAAATTGGGACGGAATGAGTAATTTCAATTTTGCTCTCTGAAAAACAGAGGATTTTCAGTTGTTGGCTCAACCTCACTGCCTGCTCAATCGGATCCGGCGTTTTCATCTCCGGTATTCCTTCTCGGTTGGTAATTCTCATCGTACTTCTGCTTCGTTATTAGCTGTACTAGTTGTGATTTCAGTAAAGGTTAACTTCTTATACTTGTAAACTCATTCTCTTGTGGCGGCTTGAATCAAGGATTTTGTTGTCCAGTTATGGCAAACGAAAAATCTGTTCAAAATATTTAGGGTTCTTTTTTGTTGGAAATTTTGAGGTTGTGATTTTGACCTAAAACTGTTAATTTCATAGATAAAGAGATTTTGTGCAATTTCTTCGTGAGTATTGATTAATTGTATTTCAATTAACTTGTTCAATGTTTGCTAGGAGTCTGTTTAATCTTTATCAGATATTTGTATGTTAGTAATAGGGGAACTTCTAGTCTAGGGTTATAAAAACCTAAATTATTGAATATTGGAATGAAAGGGGTTCTAATGGAGAGAATTCGTATAGGAAACCCAAACTAATTCGGGATGGAGGCATAGTTCTTGATTACTGAGCTAAATTAGAGATAAAGAGTAAGAGGTGCATTTGGGATTGATTCATTTCTCCTTTTAATAACTACTATCTAATTTTACAGTTTTAGGTTTCGTGAACTTTTTTATTACATAATACTATCTACCCTTTTGGTTTGTTTGGGATTTTGCTACCTCCTTAGCTTTAGCTTAGGCTACTTGTACTAGTGCTGAATTTGTTTTTTGCCCTTCTGTACTTGATCTAACCGGTCACATCTTTTTTAATTTGGCATCTGCGCGATGCCCATTCAAGGATAGTCTTTAACCTTATCAAAAAGACATAGTTGCGGCAGTAAAATTTTCAATGTACCTTTTGATTTAATAACTTGATCACCAAATTCATGCAGATGTTATGGTATTTTTTACTTGGAGATAAGAGTTTACTTTTAGTTACGATGGATGGGTTCAGTTTTAGAGGGTTTGTTCTCTTGGGTAGAAAAGAATAATTCTTGTAATAAGATGTGGATGAAATGTCTTTGAGGATTGATGGGAAAGATATTTTTGAAGTGGTTTGTACATTTCAGAATCTTAGGAATTATTTCTCTTTGCTACTCAGTCCATTAGTCCGGTTCAAGCTTTGATAGTTTTGGCTATTTATGTAGTACATGATTACATATGATGACAGTAGTTTATCCATTTCAGAACCAAAGTACCACCAGGTTTCAGCTCAACAGCCATTAGTTATGGACCACTTTGGAGGAGGAAGTTGGACAATGATCCCCAACATCCAAACTCACAGTAATCCTTCGACACCCTCCAATCAAGACAATTTATTTCTTCAGCAACAGCAATTTCAACAACAACAGTTCAATCAACCGCAGCTCTATCAGCAACAGCAGCAACAACAACAACAGCAGCAGCAGCAGCAGCAGCAGCAACAGCAGCAGCAGCAGCAGCAACAACAACAACAACAGCAGCAACGGTATCAACAGCAGATGCAACAGCAACAAATGCAGCAACAACAGCAACAAATGCAGCAACAACAACAGCAGCAGCAGCAACAACAACAACAGCACCACCAATCACTTGCTTCTCACTTCCATCTTTTACAGGTATTGGGTGAAAACCATGATCTGTAGCTTGCTATTTCAATAGAGTAACGTGACATTTCTCTTTCTTAGTGAGACCTTTTGTTCTAACTTTGATTGTCATCTTACAGTTGGTGGAGAATTTAGCTGATACAATTGAAAATGGAAATCGAGATCAGCACTCAGATGCATTGGTTTGTTCTTCTCTTGATTGAGGCATTATATAATAGTTTGATCATTACATGTTAATTTTTCATTTCTTCTAGTTTAAACCAAGTGTATTTTTCCTCACCAGGTAACTGAATTGAAAAATCAGTTTGAGAAGTGCCAGCAGCTGTTGACATCAATATCAGGGTCTATTAGCTCAAGATCTATGGTATACTCAAGAGTTTGATTGTTTATTTTTTCTGTGTTATTTCTTTTTATGGTGCTTTTCAGTTAGGGCCTGTTTGTGCAACTTATAGTTGTGAAGAATTTTACAGAAAAGTGGGGTTCATTATGTTTGATACAATGTTTACTTGAACAAAGTTACTCCACAAATTCTAATTTAGTTGTATGTTTTGATGCTTAAATGTTGGTAAGATAATTGGTCACTCCTGTGTTCTTTGGACAGACAGTTGAGGGGCAAAAGCGCAAAAAGGCAGAATGCGAGCAAATGCTAAATCAACGGAGGTGTGTATCCTTTTTTGAGATGTGTATATGTGTTTCTCAAAGTTGTATTATTATCATTAGCTTCTATCGGATGGTCATGATTCATGCTTAATTCCAGGGATCTTATTTCGAGGTACAAAAGTTCGGTTGAGGAGCTTATTAACTCTGAACTGTAACTGCTACTCGCATTTTAACCAAGGTAAGATTATGCGTTGCAAGTTGTTTCTGGCCTGCCCAAAGAAGTTGAGTTGAATCTCCTGTCATTTTGCTTTTATTCAATGCGAGTGGAACAACTAAGCAGTGTACTGGATGCAGTTAATTTGCAGTTTGTTGTAATACATAATAATTAAGTGCTCATGAGAAATCTTTATTGATGTTACTGTTGTAATCACTATAGCGCCACAAATGACTGATCTGATTGTACTGAGAACATAAAACGTTTTGGGCCAAAGTTATGATAAAGATTAGTATTGCCTTCTTAACTGACTGATTGTATCTGTGAGAAATATATACGAAAAATATTATTGAATTGTGTATCTAAATAGTTACATTGAGACCCTATTTATAGACACTACATTGGAATCCTTTTCCAACTAGGATTCCTATTCCTATTTCTATTCTAAGTCGGAAATACTTATTTCTATTCTAACACTCCCCCTCAAGCTGGTGCATACAAATCATATGTA
>JAJOOR010030433.1:0-11308 GCA_036250505.1 Solanum acaule | reverse complement strand
CTCCTCTCTACTTTTAGTTATTTAACCTTTAGGTTTTACTTTTTAGTATTACTTATTTACTTTAGTTAGTTTATAATTGACTAATATTAGCTTTTGCACGATTGTAAATATCTGCAATTTGATTAACGTCAGGAATTCAAATTGTTTTTTTTTTTTAAAAATAACGTAAGAACTTCATTTAGTTACCATAAGCATGGCCTCATTTGCTACTGTTTTGACTTTTGTCTATGATTTGGTTTTATTTGATTCTCTTTATTGCATAAAGGGGACCTCTTTTTATATATTATGGTGATTGAAAATTAACCAAGTCTTTGTTGTGATGACCAAAATACAACAAGTTGGTCCTTGTTGTCCCGTTTGGAATGATTATTTCGATGTATGCGTATCGTGTCAAATTATTGGATAAGTCATATATTTGTTTTGAAAGCATTTTCTTATTGGTTAAACCAAAAACCGAACCGTTAAAGACCTAAAACCGATAAACCGTAAACCGATAACAAATATCTTATTGGTTTGGTTATCGGTTTAGCATATTTAAAAACCGAAAACCGATAAACCGAACTGAACCGACCGATACACACCCCTATGTTTGGATGCATAATATGATAAGTTGAAAACTCTAATATAAGGACATACATGCGCCTAGAGTAGCATTACGGAACTCCCATCCTATTATTTTTTTTTTGAAGTAGTTCTCAATGTGATGAAAGATGTTATAAGTGAGATAAGATACGTTGTCACAAGTATTCTTCTCCTTTGTTCTTCTGTTGAAGTTATCTGAACCTATTTTTAATGATGCTACTTTATGCACAGCTTCATTGGTTGTTGGTGTGAATGATGAAGTATCAATGACGAGCAGTAGGAAAAGATCAGATGGTCCATTTAATTTTCCTCGCCAACGTCGTTCTGTTAGACGGAGATGTCTAAATAATGATTCAGACACTGAATAGGGAGCCAATTGCACATATGAGGAATAATGATACTTGCTGCAAAAATGAGGATCCAATCACATGATATCTTGTTTGTAAGATTGATCTTGTCTGAATCGATCTTTTTTGTCTTGGAGATGAACATGCATCTACCAACAGAGAAACTACCTTCAACTCCTGTGCTGGAAGTTCTCCAGCTTTTGTATTCTATTGTCTGGACTCGGAATCCCCCGCTCCCATATCCTGCCTGGCCATATTCTTCTTTTCATTTTGTTGATGATGCAAAGTGAATTGTACATTTGGATAGCTTGAATAGGGCAAGCTAATAGTACATTTTGATAGCTTAGCTAGGTTTAAAAAATACTAGCAACAGCAGTTGGTAATTACTGCTGGATGTAAAGTAGCAAAGGAATAGGGGCCTATAGCCTGTAAATCTTACTACATTGAGTAATTTATAGACTATAGCATTTTGGAATTTGTGTTTCTCCTGTTGAGTACTCTTATAGTTAATCATTGAGATGATGGTTAAATCTCAACCATAATAAAAGGCTATCCCCAACCAAATGTCAACTTCCTCAGATTAGGGAACCTTGGGAGAGCTGTAGACTCCAACTATCATTCCCTAGATCTGACAAACTCATTCTGTTTTTAACTTGAGATATTCAGATAATGAGTTTTAGCAAAGCTTCATCATGGTGGTAAACTCTTTTATCTCCAAAAATCACTAGTTTTCAACTCAAGTATCCGTCCAAACTATTCAACTAAGTCCTGAATAACCCTAGAGACCTATAGCAATTTTCAAGCCTCGACTCCGACTATGTTAACCCAAAATATTGACATTAGCCAAATTCCAACTTTTAACTTTTTTGGTTTCGTCTACGAAACACGTGGATCGACTAGTGTCACCCATCCCACAAGTCATAAAACATGTATTATGCCTATGGAAAGTGCCATTTTAAGGGGAAAAAAGTCCTAATACTTGAATCATTGTGCGGATCGTTAGACTTCTTGACGTTGTTCACCTTTAAATTTTAATTAGATCAAGCTTCAAATCCTTGCACCATATTTTTTTTAAAGAAAAATTTGCACAAAATTTGTTCATCATCTCCTTCAGTAGTTCCTGATTGAAACATCTAAGCATTGATGACCTGGGGTTTAAAATATTATGCATGTTCAAAGACTTAAATCATCTTTAATTTTAAAAAAGAAATATAAAACTTAAAAGTCTTATTCTTGCACTGTGTATCGGTCGGTTCGGTTCGGTTTTGAACTGTATCGGTTTGATTTATTGGTTATCGATTTGTAGAGATGCTAAACCGCTATAGAACCATTAAGATATTGACATATCGGTTATTGATCGTTATCGATTTAACCGTTAAGATTTGACACAAAAATAAATAAATTAAAATCACTTAGAAACAAGGTGACAAATCGAATGAATCATGTACATGAGTACACAAGTTGCATCTTGCTCAAAAACAAACACTTTTACATTGTAGAATAACCAAGATTTTGAGATAGCCAGAAATCTTTTTAAATATTGATACGATTTAAAAAAATCTTGCATACGCCACTACCATTAGGAATGATGATAAAATAAGTTAGCTAGCTACATCACAAGTGGTCATTGGTAGCTCTGTCTTAAATATTATATTATTGTCTGCTGCCATTTCTTACTCATCTAGATGATTTTGATCTGTAAACCTATTTGTAAATTAATTAATGATCCACTTTTTTCAAACCTTCTCTTTATTATATGATCATTAATTTTAGTCTAGAAGAGAAATTATGTTTGCAAGTGTAAGCAAGATTGGATGAATTTTACACTATAATCCTTGCATACAAAATCAAACAACCAAAAACAATAAATAATGGCTTTCTAGAAATTTTGACCCTAGTTTAATAATTTTTGAGCGATGGTTAGAAGTTCAAAATCACTCGTAGAATTTACTAAACAAATAGAATAGGAGTAGAATATACATGGTATACTTGGCAAGTCAGCCATTTATATAAAGTGTTATATTATACTATTTTTAGTCAATCAACTCCCTCCAATTGTGGAATTCAAGTTAAAGTCAGCAAAACAACTACTTCAAATGCCTTTATCTGGGACAGTCATATCTTATCTCATAACCCAGTCAAAAATCCTCAATAAGACCTCCACTAGTATTATTTTTTCTACAAGAATAAATAAAAAATTTCCAACGTATCGTATGATTCTCATTCTAGAATTCTTCGTGGAAGCGAACAATACTTGTGCTAGCAATTGGTTAGCTAGGGCAGGACCATTAATAAAAACTTAGTTAGAAGCCTAAGTCAAGAAACTACGAATCAAGTGATGGACCCCTCTACAAGATTGTGGGGAAAATCTTTGTGATAATAATTGCAACATCTCAATATCATTTTTTCTATGTCCAATTAGACTTTGTCGTCGTTTCTCTTCTACTCAACCCCGTCTGTGATTCATTCAACCTCTTTAACCTATAATAAACCGAAGATAAGATTTGCTTCGTCAAAAACTATGGCTGGAGGAGGATCCGGTTCAAGTCCTTCTCGCACTCTTTTAAACACTCCAACTTGGGCTCTGGCTACTGTATGCTTCATCTTTATTTTCCTTGGAATTTTCATTGAACACTTGATCCATCTTCTTTGTCATGTAAGCAACTAGATTTTAGTTTAGTTTATATTGCTCGTATCCTTTTAAAAATATTGTTGAATTCTCTAAATATACATAACTTTTGGATGATATCTGACAAACATTTAACAATATTTTTTAAAAGAAAATAATATAAAGTATATGAGATTTAATTATGAGTTCCTTTGCATTTGCAACGTTGGTGAAGTGGCTCAAAAAGCATAGGAAGACCGCTTTGTTCGAAGCTGTGGAGAAACTCAAATCAGGTCATATATCTAATTTTACATTTCTTTAATTTGCTTACTCCAAAAAGAGAATAAATTGACTATTTATGTGAGAATTTTTTGCATCTTTTTTTTTTCTTTTTTGAATGTGGACAAGATAAAGAAAATTTTTCTTAGTCTATCACTTTTTTGATGATATCTATATATAAATATATATATATATATTCGTCAAATATTTTAATCGGTTGAAATAGATCATCTATCTTATTTTTCAGGTTACTTATTCCACTTCTTAAATGTAAAGATTATTACCCTATTTGGCCATACTTTTGAAAAGACAAAAGTGTATATTTTCTTTACAAAATCTTTATTTTATATTTGGAGTATCAACTATCAAGGTGTTTGACTAACGCATTTAAGTTGGAAAATGAGTAGTAATTTTTTTAATAGTAACCTCAGTTGTTTTTTCAAAAAGCTTTAAAAGAGGTAATGGTAATTGCTTTCAATTTTTTTTTTTTAAAAATAAAATCTTGATCAAACACAAAATTTATGTATTATGGAAATTGATAAAACTCTTTGACCATTTAATTTGTTTTTTATGTGCAGTGTTGATGCAACTGGGATTTTTATCTCTATTATTAGCAGTAATACAAAGGCCAATATCCAAAATATGCATACCAAATAGAATAACAAACTCCATGCTTCCTTGTAATCGTGTTCTACTCGATTCTACAAAAACCATCAATTCAGAAGATCATTGTGGCTCCAGAGTATGTGACACTTTTCAAATTTCGAGAGTCAAAAAAAAATATCATGATTTTTCATATACTCTTATGTATTTTTGATTATCAATTCTTATGAGTTTACACGGTACGTTTTACGTAGTATAATAAAATTTAGTATTTTCATGTCTGAATTCACAATCGACACATTAAAGAATTTGACTATTGACTTAATACCAACGATGACATATAAATTATCACAAATATGGTATATGTTTTGATTGTTTTAATTTTTGAATAAAAATGTTCTCTTTCTTATTTTAATATATTTTTAAAAAAATTATTTGATAATTATTTTCCAGGGGATGACTTCTTTCATGTCACAAAGTGGAATTAATCAGCTAAACAACTTCATATTTGTGCTAGCAGTCATGCAGATTGTGTACAGTGTTGTCACAATGGCTTTAGGAAGAGCCAAGGTACACTATTTCTAAATAATACTCCTTCATCTCATGAAAATATTATTATTTAGAGAATCTAATATATAGTTCTTTTTTTTTAATTATAATTATAATTTTTTCAAACTTAAAAAAAATAAAATCATTGGCTATGTCTAGTTATACTATTTTTTTTGTGTAATGTTTAAATATATAAATTTTATTTTTTTAAAAATTCAAAGGATATATGCTCATTATACATATTAAAGTTAAGTATTTTAACTCTTATACTTTGAATTTTTTCGCATATATTAATATAGAATATTTGTTCTTCTTAGTTATTGCACTTTGCAATTAATTGGAAAAATCAATATCTAAGAATTAAATGTTGTGGTTATTGCGCTTTGCAATTTTCAATTTTTATTTTGGAACTCATACTTTCCTTTGTAATCATAGGAGAGACAAGAAAAAAAAAAGATTAGATAGTTATAGAGTAGATTTAGATTTTACCAACACGGTATACATTCTTGAACACTTGATCAAATTCTTAATAAGTTGATATTTACATTGATTTTATATATTTTGTTTTTCTTAACTTTTGATTGATCATGCGAAAATATAGAGATAGCGAAATCGATCGACAATTAGAGTTAGTAATATTTTGAACAATTCTAAAAAGAAAATTTTGTGAATCAAGTATATCAATTAAAAAAAACTCAAAATAAGGGATATGAAAACCAAAAATAAAAATAATAAGAGCTAGGAATTGGGACTACAGTTAATGGGTCGATACATTAAATTGTCTGGACCAGTTGATTAATTCAGCTGTAAAATTAATTTTTAATATTGATTGATACTAAATCGGTCTGTATCAATTTATTTATGTTACTTTACTTTTAAATCTGTTTCAAACAATTTTTTTTTTTGATAATTCAATTCTAATTTTACATATGATATATTTATGATCACAAATTTAAAGAATATTTTGATATATTCTAATATCTTTATCTAATTTAGAGTCTGTTTGACATTATTGTTAGGAGACTAAAAGTGTTTTTTTGAAAAAAATAATATTTTTTTCAAAAAATTGAATGTTTGACGAATCCTTAAAACTTCTTTTAAATTGAAGTTGAAACAATTTTTCTGTTGTGGGGAAGAAGCTAAAAAATTCTGCTTCTTAAAAAAAGCAGAAAATTATTTTTTTGAAGACTAAAATACCCCTTCATATATACATATTTACCAATATATCCTTCATTAATTTATTAGCATATCTCATAAGTTTGGTAAAATTTCATTCAAAAAAATATTTTATATTTTCTATTTTTATATAATAATTTTTTATTTATTTTATGTTAATATATTATTATTTTATATTTTATGTTTTATGTTTTATGTTTTATATATTATTTTAGTTTTATTTTATAGAATTAGAAATAAAGGTAACAATAATATTTTGTAGGATTAAAAATATGAAGAACTTTATTTATGTTTGTGGTAAATATTCGTATATAGTGTTTTAATTTGTGGAGTGATTTTTAAATTTATTTTGCTAGATATTTTTAATCATCATCTTAATATTTAATTAATTAATTTATGTATGTATAATATTGATCAGAAATTTGAATATGTACATTTTAATTAAAATTTATGTAATAGATATTTAAAATAGAGTTACCCTTCTTCGTAATTTGACTCTCAAAAACACTTTTTCAAAAAGATTAGCTAAACACAGTTTGTTTATCAAAAACACTTTTCAAATGAATTAGCCAAACACAAATTGCTTTTTTTCAAAGTCATTGTAAAAAAAAATCATTTTAAAACTTCTAGAAATAAATAATTTTTATCAGCAATGTCAAACATGCTCTTAAAATCATAAGATTTAAAGTATTATTTATTTTATCAAACTTCGTGTCAAATTAAAATTAGACAAATAAATTAAAACATACAAAGTAATTACTACTAACAAGTATTAATATTTACTTAAACTTCTATCTATTTATCATATATATTCTTTTGATTAATTAATAGATGAAACGATGGGAAAGGTGGGAGGACGAGACGAAGACCATAGAATATATGGCAGCCAATGGTATGAATCTTCTACTTGCTTATAATAAGACAGATCGAAAATTTTAAAAAAACTTTAAATTTTTGAATAAGTTATATATTTGGTTGGTTAGTCAAAATATTTATAAATTTAAAAACTTGCTAAATATAGAAAAATACATTTTTTTAAACCAATCAAGTAGAAAAGTAAAAGATTTTAATTGAGATAGAGAGAGTATAACTTTTAATATATATATATAATGTTTATTGTGTTTTATTTTATATCCATTCTTTATCCCATTTCATTGTTCTTAATGTCTTGTTGATGTTTTTTTCCCCACGTGTTTAGATTGCACAAAGTCATTGAGTCGAAATTCATTTATGAATCATCGTAGTTGAACCATCTTAGTAGTTGAATGTTGCAACAAATTAAAGTTCCAAGTTAAAATATAATTAATATCTCAAAAGGTTACTGTACATCAATAATATATCTATGAAAGTCAATAAATTTTATTTTATATTATTAAAATCACTCAACTTAAATATTTATATCCATAAAATCATCCGACTAAATTTATTAATAAAAAAATGTCATGACCAAAATTTTTTTTTTTTTTTATGCCATGTAATATGAAGCCCAAAAATAAATAAAATTAAAGAAAACTCACTAAGAAGCCAATGAAAATGCTATATGACGATGGATCAATAAGAACTAGAACAACATGGAGAAGGCAGGAGTAGAAGCAATTCCATTTTGCTATGCCAGATTTGTTTTAATGACAAATCTAGTTAAGTGATTTTATTGATATCTATGTTTAAGCCTTGTGATTTTATTGGAGTTTTTGGCTAAAATCATCCCCCAATTATGATTCAAATCTAATGTACACCCTTATATTATCTAAGTGAGCAAAAAAACATCCTTATACTATCCAAAAAATAACAAGAATCATCCTTCAATCTATTTTTGTTAAGAAACTGATTGAACCAATAACATTTTTTTTTAATTTGGTCATGTCTTAGCCACGACGAGAAGATCAAAGTTACCTAAAAAGAATAAGGATATGGATAGAAAATGAATATTTTATTCTCATAATTTAAATTTTGTGTGTTGTTAGTTTATATGTTTTTGCATCATCAAGTAAATTGACTTGCAACAATACATACGTTTTGAAATATTTATACAGTAGGTTCCGATGGTTAGAAAGATTATGTAAAAAAATTAATTTTAAAAATATTACGTGCAACTATTTAGAGATTTTCTTTAATAAAAAAAAAATAGTATGTATATACTATATATACAATGCAATTCACATTTTATACAATATACATAAATACTGGAAATTTAGTGAAATTATGTAGGTGTTTTGTTGTTAAAATTAAATAATACTAATTACTTTATTTGAATTTTTTGAAATTAGAGTTGTATTTGGCCATATTTTTTACAAAGAATATTTAGAATTTGAATATATTTTGTTTGAGTATGATTTAAACCCTCAATATCTAAAAATTGAAAAAATCATCCAACTTGACTAGCTTAACCATGTGTACATATATTCATTCGACTTGACACATTTTTTTTTGGTGGCGTGAGTTTTTTTTAAAAATAAACAGAAGGATGAATCTTGCAACTTTTTGGATAGTGCATGGATATTTTTTGTTCACTTATATAACACAATGATGTACTTTAGGTTTATGTCATACTTCAAGGATGATTTTAGCCAAAAACTCTATTTTATTGATACAAGACAAAGTTTAATGAGTTTGCTAGATAAGCTGTAAAAGTTGAATGAACTTTTAAGATATTAACTCGTTAAAATATTAGTATTTCAAAGTTTGAAAATAGAAAATGACACTTCTTGATTTGATTAAATATAATTCATATCTGATTTATATTGTTGAATTCTAATTTTGATACATTTATGATCAAATGTAACCATACATTAGATCCTAATCGATTCAGATTTACAAGAGAAACCACATTTGGTCGACGCCACATGAACAAGTTTACAAACACTTCTTCTCAGCTTTGGATTGTAAGTATAATTTATTTATTTATTTGACATTTTATTAGGCAAAACGAGAAGAATTTTGGGTATTAATATTTCTGATTTGGACAATAAAATGACAAAAATGATCCCTTAGGTTTGAGTATTAATTTTGAGTGTTTTTAGTGTTTTTTTATGTCTTTTTTGCTATTTTACTATTAATACCATTATTTTTACCAATGGGACAGAAATGTTTCCTGCGGCAATTCTTTCATTCAGTAGCCAAAACTGACTATCTTACATTACGCCATGGCTTCATTACGGTCAGTATTCCCTTCTTCTTCTTCGATTTTAAATATTAATCGTTTTGATAAATTGAAATTGTTTAAAATATTTAACCAAGTGAGATGTTTAAGATGATTAAAGATTATGTTAAAAACACCGTTCTCTTAACATTTTATCAAATCACAATGATTGTTATATAGTATATAAGACTCTTTATTCATTCAATTCAGTCATCCATATGTAACGGAAAGTCCTAAAAAGGATTTGATTGTGATCAATTATTATCAAATCATTAACCATATTGTCTCACTAAGTATGTATTTTCTTTTTATTTACTCAATCAATCAAAATGTGTAGGCACATTTACCTTCCACCAACGCCTTGAATTTTCAAAAGTACATTGAACGATCTTTAGAGGATGATTTCAAAGTCGTCGTTGGCATAAGGTAATAAATTAATAACAAGCTTCGACTCCAGCTTTTAAAGTTGTGAATTAATTTCTTCCTTTTATATCTAGATAACTGATGAATAATCAATTATTGTGACCTAAAGTAAAATTTTAACCAATAAAAATCAATTGCTAGAAAAATTATGACAATCAGTCAAACTAATATATGCAAAATCTTATATAGACCTCTTGCTTAATAATAATTAGTTACCTCTACACTGAGATCTCCTCTTATTTATTTATTTTTACTTGAACAGTCCTTTCATGTGGTTAATAGTGGTCATCTTCTTGTTAGTTGACGTCCATGGTATGTAACTAATAATTATTATTTAGCCCATCAATAATTAATACTTGGACAAATTTTCCAGCTTATATATAATTAATTCATACAGGTTGGAACATCTATCTTTGGGTATCATTTCTCCCACTCATAGTAAGGAAATACAAAATTCTACTCTTATCACTAAAAATAAATAATAAATATTGGTGATATATTTTATTCATTGCTAATTCTATTTAGCGAAAAATTATTAAATTTACTAATGGTTGATTTTATAGACAGTGTTGGTGATTGGGACTAAGCTGGAGACAATTGTGGCCCAAATGGCTCTTCAATTGGAAAATCAAGAAAGTGTCATCATAGGATCCCCATTGGTGCAACCTAATGATAGTCTATTTTGGTTTAATCAACCTCAATTTGTTTTGACCCTTCTCCACTATACCCTTTTCATAGTAAGCAATTTCTCCCTTCAACTCTTCTTCGTAATTAGAGGTGTCAAATAGATGGATTGAGTTAAATTTAGATTAATTAAAATGAATTGAGTTAATAAATAAACAGGTTAAAAATTATTTGAGTGAAATGCGCTAAAAGTGGATCATAGCTCAACCCGCCTAATCTTTACCAATTTAAGTACTATCTTAGTTTTATTAGGTACAAGTTTAAAAAATAAAAAGGGAAAAGGGTCAAATATGCCCCTAAACTATTCGAAAAGGTCTAGATATACCCCCCGTTTAAAGTTTGGTTCACTTGTGTCCTCGCCGTCCAACTTTTCATTTAGATATGCCCTTATGGGCGTTTAACGCCAAATGAAATTGCCACGTCATTTTTACATTAACACGTGGCATTGGAAAAGGGTCAAATATACCCCTAAACTATTCGAAAAGGTCTAGATATACCCCCCTTTTAAATAAACTACCCGACCCGTTTTCAACAAATTTTTTTAAATTTTTATTTTTTTTGGTAAATCCCGAAAATGAGTAATTGACTAATAAAAAATAGGAAAAATATATAAAACTAACGCCAAAAATTCGCAAATAAATATAGTAACCTTAAATTCAACAATTTCAACAATTTTTTTAAATTTTTATTTTTTTTCGATAAATCACGAAAATGAGTAATTGATTAATAAAAAAATATGAAAAATATGAAAATGACTTTATGCTGAATTTTTAGGTTGTATTTTTCATATTTTTTATTAATCAATTACTCATTTTTGGGATTATCGAAAAAAATAAAAATTTAAAAAAATTGTTGAAATTGTTGAATTTAAGGTTACTATATTTATTTGTGAATTTTTGGCGTTAATTTTATATATTT
>JAJOOR010030432.1:0-13060 GCA_036250505.1 Solanum acaule | reverse complement strand
AATGGTAGATGTGTGTGACAAAACATGTATTGAAATGGTTGAGGAAGAAGGGGGGTAATGGTAGATGTGTGTAAATAGTGAATAACGTGGGGGAGTGGGCTGATGGTGTGAAGAGAGAGGAAGTAATTTGAATTGTTAAAGTCACATTAATTAAGGAGATATACTTTTAAGATAATTATTAAAAATCATATTTAAGGGGATTGTGTATCTAATTTAACTTTTAAAAAAATATGATATAATTATTAAAAAGTGGTATTATATGTAATATTTTTAAACTAGAGGTAAAATATGTATATATGATAGTAAAGTATGTCTAGATAGGTAGTTTTTCCTATAATTTTCCCATAATCTTATGTGTCTTTAGAAGATGAGGCCCAATCCATTAATCTTGAATTGGGTTTTGTCTTTTCGAATTTGGTCAAGTGCACAATTAGCTGTTTTAGGACCCTATTTACATAATAATCAAATTTATACTACTAAATCTTAAAGTTTAACCACTTTAGAGTCACTCAAACATATATATCTTAAATTCAAATTGTCCATAATTTAATGTTAGGTTCTTCTAATTTAAGAAGAAGATAACAAACCAAATTAGAAATCCCTTTAAATCAAGTTTGATTTTTTGAATGTTGTATAATCTTTTTGTCTATCGTAGTCATGTAAAAATTATCATCCTCGTCATTTTTTTTCTTAACAACGTTTTCTTATTTTTAAGTGTTGGAATCAAGATTTTCACTAAAGGAGTTCAAAATCTGAAAAAGTAGACACACAAACTAGTCAAAAAGAGTTCGACATCTATTATATACTATACATAAAAAATAGTTATTTTATATAATTTTTTGCCAAAGGAGATTTGAATGAACTCATGACCATAAGATAGCTCCACGCGCTACTTATTTAATCCTAACCTCATGTAGTCATACTTATTTTTAGGTCCCATAAATTAATTTTCGTCGTGTAACTCGTGCCACCACTTGTTAGGTAGGCCGTAGGTATATAATCAAATAAATTCAAGAAAAAAGTTCTTTATTTCTTTGCCTATCCTTTCATTTATGTATCACAATTGTATCATGCTTTCACATAAAATTTTAGGACTTCACGTTTGTTTTTACTTCATCCACGAAATTACCGACGATTTGGTTAATACTTTTTCCGTTTCAATTTATTTGACTTGATATATTCAAAGTAGGAAGGTTATACTAATTAATGTTTGATGTGAATTCAGAAATAAAATCCTTAACATTTTTGAAATAAAACTTACAATACATATTTAGAAACTATATGATAATTACTAAAAGTCACAATAGTTAACAATTTTAAATATATTTAAATTATTTGAAAAAAATATGAAAAACTCTGTCTCCGTTCATTTTTACTACATATATAGTTACATTTGAACTTGACACACTAAAAAAACAATAATCGATATGGTTATTTTATCATATACCTCTATTAATTAATGTTTGATAGTAGGCTTTGTAAAAAAATAATCAAGGAAACAAGTAATTAATGCTAAGGGTATAATATTACAAAAAACATATTTTTTTAATTATTAAAAGTGACAAGTAAAGTAAATATTTATTTTTGAAATAATGAACAAGATAAAATGAACCGAGGAAATACTAATTAACTATCTAAATGCTAATAACCAAAACAAATAAATTGAAATAAAAAAATAACAAGTAGGTGCTTTCTTGTTCCCATGCGTGGTCAAAACAATCATTTTAAGAATCAAAATACTTGGTTTCTTTTTTGGAGGTATTCATGACAAGTAGAGTGTAGTAAATTAGATACTATGTGAACCAAATCAAGGTTGTTTTATTTTAGAACACGTGATCCTCACAAGATAAGTCCAACTACGAAATATTTTAATCCATAGTGTGGCAATAAAAAAAGAAGAAACAACTAGCTAAAAATGCCGCTACATATAGTGTTTCATCTAGATCTCTTCTATTTTCTTTATATTATATTTTCTTTTCTATTTATTTCAGAATATAAATATCGTCCTTAATTAATTATTAGAAATATTCGAATACACAATCGATGAGAGGCAAGGGAGTGAGGGAGAGTTGTTTGCTATAAAAAACAGCATATTACTGTTTTATAATAATATCTTACAACTATAGTTGTTTTTCATAATCAAGTTGGAATGTTTGACTTGTTCCATAATTTTTTCAAATTACATACCTTACACTATGATTACAGAAGAAAAAAAATACATAAAACTGTTAAATTAGATTTTGAGTCTAACTTACACTCTAAAAGCTAGCTTAAAGGGAAGAGAATTGTCCAAACCTTATAAGAAGTTCACTTCCTGTCATTCTTTAATACCCAACTTTGAGTGTCAACATTGAGTGAGATAGGTCTACTCTGATACCATGTTAAGTTAGATTTTAAATCTAACTCACAACACAAAAACTAGCTCAAAGGAAGAAAAATTGTTCAAGCCATTTAAAGAGTCTACCCATCATTCTTTAACATAATGAGATAATTTTTGCTGGCACATTTATTACATTCGAGATCCACCTAGTTTTTCCTAGAATGTTTATCGATCAAAAGATCGAGAGTGTAGGTAATAAATTACAGTGAGTTAAAGATTCATATTGATTGCAAAATAGAATGATGGACTGCTTATATAAACTTGAAAAATCCTTCCTCACAAGCTAATTTTTTGAAATTAAGTTAGACTACACTGTCGTATTGTTGTAAGTGTTATCAATAATGCCTCTTCCTAAAAAAAAAACATTATGTTCACACAAACACTGTTACATGAATTAGTACGAAGGAAGAAAGGACAATAATGTAGTTCCTAATAAGAATATAAAACAAGCAACATATATAATTACATCTACTTGAGTAGAATAGTACTGCACATATATCCTTCCTTGATAATCTTTATTTCATCTTTTTGTACACATAAACATAATCTTAAAACGTAATTAATTAATTTAAATTTGACCATTGGGAGCCAGGAGGCTTTGGGTCATGATGATTATTTGCACCTGTTCCTGCATAGTCATCTCTTTCCACCAACAATTCCCTCTTCTTCTCCAACTCATGATCCATTAATACCATCTTCAACAATAAATAAATAAATTACTTGGTAGAAATTTGGACATATATAAAATCATTTACAACTTAATCTGACTTAAAATAGATAATTTAAAGTTACAAAAAAAAAAAAAAAAACCAATATAAGGAGTATTTTAAGTGAAATATTCCCTATGTTCCCAATTTATTTTAAAATTTAAATATTAAATTAAGATGCTTTATAATCACTTAAGTGACTAAAGTTTGTTTTTAGACCATAAATAAGGAAAAATATATATTTTTAAAATTCTGTATCAAACCACATAAATTGAGATAGGAAAAATAAAAAAAAATTCAAGTGAAACTCATGTGTTGATACAAATTTCAACTTTTTCTATTATCTTCAGACTTTTTTAATCCTTTTTTTTTTTTCAATTTCAACCCAATCCTTTCCATTTTACCCTATAAGGAAATTAACAAAAATAAAAACAAGATTGAAGAGAAGAGAAAGAGAACCTTGTTATGAGAATCTTGATTTTCAGTACTTGTCTTAAGACTTCCTGTGAATTATCACCACACAAGACATATATATATATTAAGGAATTAAAATTAAGTAACATATATGAAAAGAAATTAAAAGCTGATTTTTATTTTAAAAAAAAAGGGGTTTATGACTTACTTGAAGAAGGAACTGCAATTGTGGAGATTAGAAGAGAAAATCCCACAAATATTAGTAACAATAAGCTGAGGAAAGAAACCTTTTTCTCCATTTGTTTTTATGACAGGAAAAAGATAGATCTGAGAACAGAAAAATATAACAGCTAAAGGTACTGTCTTTTTATAGGAGGAGCCTACTATTTTAATATCTCTAATAATTTTGTAATATAAAAAATGAACTTTTACTTACCTGTCAATTGTCATAATTAATGACCTTTTATGTAGTAACTTTTTTTATAACCGTGATTAAATTTGAATCACGTATTATAAGGATTATTTGATAATAATACTTTCCATATTTAATATTTGAATAAGAAATATCTGGTTAAAAATGAAACAATCATACATAATAACTTATGTGGTACTTCATTAGCAATTACTGTTTTGTTAAGTGTTGTCACCTTATGTAGTAACTTTTTTATAACCATGATTAAATTTGAATCACGTATTATAAGGATCATTTGTTAATAACGCTTTCTATATCCAATATTTGAAAAAGAATTATCTGGTTAAAAATGAAACAGTCATACATTATAACTTGCGTGGTACTTCATTAGCAATTACTGTTTTATTAAGTGTTGTCACCTTATCTGGACAATATTCAGTTTTTATTCTGTTTCAAACTTGGATAATTAGGTAAATATAATTAACTAATGCTAATAAATGATTAACATGGTAGGATTGAATTTGCCCCTTTTAGAAAAGATAAATAAATGAATGGTTTTATATTTTGTGTCATGTCATTAAATTATTAGTTTATTACTGAAATTATACTTTTGAACTAAAAGAATATATTTTGTGTGATATAATAATACTTCGTACTTTTTGTTATATAAAATAGTGAATTTATTACTACTATATTAGTTTCAACAGTTATGCCACTTTTCTCTTATATTATATTATTTTTTACGATATATGTCCCGTTAATTAATTATGTGGGAAATCCTTTAATTTAAATTTGACCAAACAATATGTCCTACTAATCAGGGGCGGACCCACGTGTAGAGTTTTGGGTGCTCGAGCACCCATTAACCCCGACGGAAACTTTATATATGTGTATAGAAATTACTAAACATGTTATATAATGTTTGTTTCAGCACCCATTAAACAAAGTGTTCTATGGGCGCTGTGGTTCTGAAGTAGTATTCTAGGAGCGCTGGTGCCCTTCATTGAGGGTTCAAGCCCCTGCGACAACATCTATTTTTTTGTTGAAAAAAGGCCAACAGAAACTTCTTGACTTCTTTTTCAAAATTTTGCTTATATTTCTTTTTGTTTTTCCACTTTCCTATTTTTTGTATTTCATTTATTAATTAAATTATAAAAATATTAGTAGTAAACTTCTAGAAAGAATTTTTTTTTGGCTTGTTAAAAGAATTGAGCATCCATGATCATTGAATTCTGGATCCGTCACTGCTACTAATTACGCGTCCAAATGGAAACTAATAAGTGAAATTAGTGCATCTGTACCTAAACTAAATGTCAAGCTACGACCGCGGTGCTTTAATTAGTTCGTATCTACCATGTGGTTCATATTCATAGTAATTATTATACGTTAATGGATCAGATCTCTCAATCTTTAATTAATAAATTTGAATTTTGAAAATATTACTTTTTTGTGATAGAGATATTTTTTAAAAATAAATTATATAAATTTAAATTAGTTAGATTAGTAAATTTTAGTTCTGATGATTTTAAAATGATAGTATATATCTAAAAATTAGATAGTACTACCCAAAATAGGAAAAGATAGAAGAAAAAGAAGAAGATGAAACGTTTACTTTATATTATTATTATTATTATTTTATTTCTTTAAAATCATGTTATTTTTCATTTTTTAATTTGTATAATAAATCTTCTATAATAATTAATTTAATATTATTTTCTAAATAAAAAAGAAATAGTGATTGAGTGGGTATTTGCCTAACATTATCCGGATAGCTGGTTAAGGTTTTAGTGCGAGACACGGAGACAGACACATTTCCACTCACACACCCAACTATTGGATATTACTATTATGCTCCTTTTGATCCTCGCGTGATAGTAAAAATTTCACGTACAACAGAAAATTGCTCGGATGAAAATTAAACCTTATCAATAAAATAAAAATTTATATATTTTTTATTTAATAATAGTTGTCCACAATACTATTTTGTGATGTTCAACAATATTTATCTACTTTACGAAATAAACGGTTAATTTTACATTTAGTTTCAAATTTATCTTTATCATTAGTTATAGTCATTTCTCTATTATATTTGTTAAGATATTTTATTTATTATATTCAAATGGTGATATAATAAAATTATCCTTCTATTTATAATTTACTTAAAAAATATGCAAAGTCAATAATAAACAAATATTATTCAACAGATGGAGTATAATCAATTAAATCAATTACATCTCCTATTTAATATTTTTCATGAAAGACTAATGTCAACTCTCACCTGTGGCTTTGTATTTTAGAGCTTAATTGGTCCCCCATTTGACCCTTTGAAAGGTGCAAAACTCCAAATACTCTGAACCCAACAATCCTTTCTTTTCTTACCATCTAATAATTTCGTATTGAAAAAGGTGTCCAATTTATTTCTCTTTATCTTCTCTGATTTTGATGGGAAATTTGTACTCCACTTTATTTTTATTTGTCAATTTTGAATTTAGCCCACAATAATTAATATAAGTATTTTATTATAATATTTATATTAATTAAATTTTATATAATAATTCAAGAAATAAGTAATTATACTAAGGATAACTCATAGAATATATTGAAAACTACGAATAAAGTGAAATTTTATTTTTATAATAATAGACAAGTAAAAGTAAATAGTGAGAATATTTATCTATGTTTGAGTTTATACTAACCTAATTAATTTGATTTTACGGAAGAAACTCAATAGATATACAATTGATAAATATAACTAGAGCCATCAAAATGGGCTTAGCCCATGGGGCCGATCCAACCCAACCCGTTATTGGGGTAGGGTTGAGATAAGATTTCTTAAACCCATTTAAAACTAGGGCTTATATGGGTTGACTTGGGCTTATAAGGCCAACCCATATAAGCCCTTGGCCCTTGAGGCTTGGTTGGGATTGGGTCGGGGTCGGCCTATGGGCCAAAACTATTTATTTAAGGTAACTTACAATAATATCTCTAATATATGAGATAATTAATTAAATGCACGTTATGTTGTAATATTATGAATCCTACCAGATTTTGGTACGTCCAGATACATGTATCTCGGATACATGGACTCAAAATTAGGTTAATTTGTTCTAGATACACTCTATCCAAATGGATTCACATGTATCTAGGATACATAAGCAAATCTCATGCCCTCACTTCCCTCCTATCTCGCTCGCCACTCTCATATCTCACTCACGTATCTGTGATGCATCATAATAGATACATTTATCTCGCATATCTAGTATCTTAGATGTAAACTAATTACACTAGATTTTTTGCAGTGTTATAGAAACAATACCATTTTTTCACCATATTTGATTTGAAAATTTTCACATTTTCTTGATGTTATAGAATTTTAAGTTTGCAAAGAAAAAAAATGATAAAAAGGAACAGAAGAAGGGCTAGCCCGCCCCAGCCCTCAGCCCTTCTAGGGTTGGGTTGGGCTGTGCATTTTCAGGCCTTTCCAAATGAAGGGCCGCACTAGCCCTTCAAATTCCTTGGTCCGTGAGGCTTGGACTGGGTGGGGCTGGGCCAGACCTTTTTGACAACTCTAAATATAACAGTAGACCTAGCTTAAATGATTTATTTTTATTAAATGATGGATTACATCATCTTTTGATATATGTGTTTCAATGTTTGATAGTAAAGTGCAAAATAAGGCATTGGAAGTTAACTTGGGCTTTAACATTCGAACCAACTCAAAGAACTTTTAATGGACCTTATTCTAAGACTTACTAGGCCCAATAAGATTTAATCAGTTTTTACTCTCTTGTCTTCTGTCAAGAGAAGTCCAGAGTCCAGACCAATACAACTTCAGCCTAATTAGGCCTATTGACATAAACATACAATCCCCTAGATAGATGTGATATTGACGTGTACAAATAATTTTACACTTATATAGCAATAGTTTTTTTTTCAAAACTAGAATTTATAGTAATAAAAAAGATAGAAATAGTCAGCCACGCTTATCTCGTAATCCTTGATTTTCTCTAATTATTTTACCTTCCACGATTTACTCAGATTTGTTATATATACCCTCCCATATAGAAATGTTTTTAACAAAAATAAAACTCTCTTTCTTCTCTGATTGACTGTTCAAACATGGATACCAACAATTTTTCAATTCTAATTCAACACAACAGACGATGGAATGCATCAGGTATTTAAACAAAAAATTATTGAATTGATGTTTTTTAATATATTTGAGATTTTTTTTGTATGATCGTTTTTCTCACAATATGTATTACGTCTTTTTGGTTAATATGTATTAGGTCTTTTTGATTTTTAGTCGTTAGTTTAAATTGTAAGTTTTTTGTGTTTTAGTATAAAATTCATATGCTTTGGTACATGATCTGATGCAACGATTGGCTGGATTTAACTTTTGAATAAACAATAAATATTATTAATCATTTTTAGTATATTAATGGGTTTAATTGATAGTGAACATGGTGGAGATGATGTTGTTAAATTGGTATTCTGAAGTATGTTTTTAAAAATACCATAATTCATCTTTTATTTTTTGGTGTGAGTGGTATACATTATGTCGTATAGAGAAATCAACTTTGGTGGTTATTAAACATCTGATCCACCGAATATTTTTTGGTATAGCATTAGGTTTAATTGATTAGTGCATTTGCGTATGATTTTGGCCATAGATAAACACCATAATTCGCAAAATACTTTTGGTATGTTTTGGTGTAATTGGTATGTTGCATGTGTTATATAAGACACCATGAATCTATAATTTGTTTTGGTGTGTGATATATTGTTATTTATATTTTTTTTATATCATAATTCTCAAATTACTTATGGTATGTGATTAGGTGTAATTGGTATCTTTTAGACATTGAATAGACACCAACTTCATGTTAATATTTTGGTAAATATATTGGCGTATTTAATTGTCTGATTTGGTATAAATAACAAATTGAAGAAATGTTAAATTGAAAATAATCCTTATTATTTGTGATGGTATATTGATAGTGTAGATGATTTTGGTGTAATTGATATTATTTATTATGTTTTTATAAACGCCATAAGTCATAGCAAGTGTATTATGTAGTTTGTTTAGGGTTGTTTAATTACAACGAAATTCTGGTAAGTTTTTGATACCTGATTTGGTAAAAAATGTTGGTCTATACAAGAAAATTATGTCTCGTCAGACGTTTTTCAATACCAGCATGATGAGCAGTAAATATTTTTGGTACATCTATTGGTGTATTTATTTGTCTTATTTGGTATAGATAACAATGTTGAATAATTGGTTATAATTAGTGATGGTGTACATGGTATAGACGATTTGGTGTAATTGATATTGTGTAGTATGTGCTTATAAACACCAGAAGTCATATCAAGTTTATTATGTAGTTCGTTATTGAGTGTTTAAATACGTCGAAATTGCTGGTATCTTTTTTGGTAAATGATTTGATGAAAATATTGGTATATACACTAATTTAGGTATCGTCAACCATTTTGAATGCCTACATGATTACCAATTTATGTTTTGGTACGTCTATTGGTGTATTTAGTTGACTGATTTGGTGTAGATAACAAAATTGAATAAATAGTAAATTGGTAATAATGCTTATTGATTTGTGATGGTAGATTATTATGTGTAATTGAAAGTGTAAATGGTGTAGTGTAATTGATATTGTGTAATATGTTTTTATAAACACCATAATTAATAGCAAGTGTGTTATGTATTTTGTTTAGGGGTGTCTAAATCCACCCATATGATTATCAGTTTGTATATATAAATGCATTGTAAATAGCAATTTGTGTAATTTAATTACATTAGGAACACCATTCTATTTATTTTGAAAATAGATTATTAATTTGTAATTTAACGCAGATAATTACGTGGATTACAATATTGAAGGAGATGTTCTGAACAATATCTAACTTCAGAAATCTCTCTCCAACGTTGTCGTTAGATTTTTGCAAGGTGCAACAATTGTCTTTGGATGTTTCTTGTTTGCGGCCAGGGTACATAGGGAAAGGACCCAAATCTACATAACTGGCTTGATTCACACTTGTATGCTAATACTATTGCGGTTTGACATTTCTCAGTGGACGATAAAAGTGAGGAAGTTGTGTGCATACAATGTGTTCAATTCCCACGCATCTTATAACACAGTTGTTCCCTTTGTTCATAAATTAGTAATTTTACCTCAAACTTGATATGTAAGCATACAATGTGACTAATTACAATGATTTTGAACTACTTGACTCTAGTCTTATGAATAATATGACTAACTTGAATAATGCTTATGACATGCATACGATCTGCTGGCATTGTCCATGAGATACCTTATGCTATATAGCCAAGAGATATTGTACGATGCTCGCTTCGGAGAAATTAACTTTGTCAACCGCGCATTCGCAGTCTTCTTCTGTTTACCAGCTATTGTGGTCCATGTTGTAAAACTATGCCTGGGTGCAAACATTGAGCAACACAGACATAATTAATGCTGATACACTTGGAACTATAGAATAAATAGAGAGTTGATAGCAAATATGTAACTGTAAATCATGAATAAATATGTCTATGTGATGACTACATTTTACTGTAAATTCATAGTCTGAAGCCAAGTGCTCTGAACAAATATACTTTGTGATTAAGAAAATTTTGAATAGAATATACTACTGCATAATTGTTCTTTTTTCAAGATAGTGATCAGTCCTTTTTTTAAGAATTCTTATGGGGCATTTAATGGTATAAAAATACCTATTAATATTCTCACTAAAATAACCAACACAAACATTCACTTTCACTATTCTACACCATAATATATACATCTCCACAACTTAACACACCATCTTAATTATAAACAAGAAATCACAAAAATCACCAATATAATAATTCAATATCACATTTAATACCATAACATCAACACCTCCACAATTTATCAGAACACAAAAAATAGCAACATAATAATTCACTACCAAAAACAATACCATATCAGCACCTTCATATATTAAAATAGATAAATTACATAGATTAAATTTTAAAAAAAAAGAGAGAAAATTAATGTGTACAAAATAGGTAAGTAAAATCGTGGTTGAAAAAATAAAAAATAATATCATAATTATCATTCCCATTAAATCCGTACATAACCCAAAAAAGAAGGAAAAAATACTACTAATAAATTATTTAATTAAATCTCGAAAATGATTTTTTTTTGTTATGTTTGTAATTTAAAAACTAGTTTTGTAATTAAAAAGGAGTATAAGCATTTATTGTTAATTAAAATCTTAAATAGTATATTCTTGTACTTTTTTCTTAAATATTCTATTTAGCTCTAAATTAATACTTGTATTTTTGGTCATGTTTTTGAAACTACCATATTTTTTATAATAAATAATTTGTGTTTAGCACGTAAATTTTAAAAGTAGTTTCAAGTAGCAACTAGTATTTGACCAATCTTATTAAAAGTAGTTTAAGTGTAAAAAATATATCAAATTATTTTTAATAATAAAGAAGATTTTTTTTAAAGAATAGACTTAAACAAAAAAAAAAGTCACATAAATTAATAATCCCTTTGTCAAAATTTATATAATTCATTTTTTAGCTAGTATAAAAAAAGGACACATTTTCTAATTTAATAAATATTTAATGATACTATCAATATTTATCTATATGGGTCCCACTTATTTGCCAAACGCTAGCTTAGTACTCCCTCTAGTACAACATAAATGAATGATTAGGACGTGACTGTTGGGATATATACTATTAACCATAAGTTTAGATATAGTATTTTTATAGAATAATTATTTATTCCGTTATAATAAATATTTTAATAGATCATATATTTGTTTATGGTGTCTGTTTACTTATATAGTAGATGATTTAGTTTATAGTTTTAGCTTATACACAGAGGATTAAATCATCGATTCTTATAAGTATAAATTTTTTTGTTCACAATCTAAGATGAAAATTGGACATGCCATCGGTACGATTGTAGCACAAGATTATATATAATTTATCTTGATTATGGGAACAGTATAGTTCCAACTTCTTGTGCTAGTGCATTTTGTATGAATTGAACAGGATCGAGTAGAGATAGTTGCTTTAGACTGACTAACAAAAACATATTCTCTAAACTGTAAAATGTACTTATATTTTTAATCCTGATATAACTATTATGATCTGTATATATTAGTTATCATTTTGATTTATTAAAAGGTGAGATTTGAGATAGGTCAATATGCTTGGTAGATTGGATGATAATAATATATATTGGTGACATAATAAGTTAGTTGATAGAATCCATGTCTCGATATAGAGATTGATGATATGCCTTTTTGAGAAGCTTATAAGTTTTTATCGTGTCAAACCATGCAAGTGGATTTATCAATACCACACATGAAATAAGTTAAGCAGTGCTCTAAAGGAAATTAATCGTTGAATTAAATTCATCAGTAATTTAATTTATTGATTGGTACTGTAATCTTAACATATGGAATTACATAAGTGTTTAATGGAGAATTTCAAAATATAAATAGAGGAGTGCAATTACGAATTTACAATGGAATGATTTGTAATTTATTATGGTATGGATAATTCAAATTAATTATTTGGAATTATTTCCATATTAGGAAGCATCAATAATTAATTTCGTTGTCCCTACAGTGTCTATATTTAACTAGAACTTAGAATCCTATTTTCTAGAGGAAAACGGAAGAGTAATGTGTGTTTCTAGATTTTTCAAATATAATGTGGCCTTTCTTCTCCCTTTTAGACTGGGAAGAAATCTCTACAAGTAGGGGTTCTTCTAACCTAGAAAGAGAATTAGTTTTCTATACGATACTGCCCATCCAAGTATTGAGAGAGTTCGGATGTGAACTTGGCATCACTGTAGAAGACCGTAGAATTGCTATCTAATTTGTGGAGTCGGTCAGTCTAACTTGTGGATATTTGTCCACACTGCTCACGTTTCAAGAGGTAATTCTTGAATTAAAATTCAAAAAATTTATGTGTTCTAACATGATTATAAGTGTTCTCGCATAAACATATTGATTATCTATTATTCATATAAGCAGTATGATTATAGTATGCTTCCGCTATATATATATATATATATATATATATATATATATTTAAATATTTAAATCCATAAAACAGAGAGT
>JAJOOR010030429.1:0-14842 GCA_036250505.1 Solanum acaule | reverse complement strand
CGATGAACACGATGGAGAACAATAAGTTTTTTCTTCAAATTTTAAGAAATTAATAAAGCCAAGAAAACAATTGAATGATTTTGAGGCAAGTATTATAGCAATCTAAAATTTGATGGATCAATTTGTGTATATGTATCATTTATAAGTTTTAAAAGAAAAAGAAAAAATAAAATAGAATAAAGATGAAAGAAGGAACTAAGAATATTAAAAAATAAACTGGTTGTGCGTGTCCACCACCGCAAGTTATGAATGTGGGTGTTCAATTTTAGGGTGTTATTTATTCCATTTAAAAATAGTTCAAGGGGGTAATAGGTCCCCTCTAAAGTATAAGTGTGTAGTTGGGATTTCGAGTATAGGTTGAAGGGGTTTTAAACCATTTTCTCTATAATAAATAATACTACATAATAGTCATTTTTGTCACATAGTAAGTTTGTAACAACACGTTTAAAGTTTAACTCGAGCATCCAAGATGAATCAATACTAATCCTATCACGTTACGATTTTATGCATAATTCTATATATATATATATATATTTATGAAATCGAGTATAAAATATTACATAATTACTCGCTTTAAATTGAGTATTCATTCTCCTTTTCTTTTTTGCTAGGACTGAAAATCAGATATCTTTATGTTCATATGATTAAGTTCTTTGAATTTTCGAAATAGTGTAAAAAAATTAATGTACTAGGGGTGGGTTGGAAAAAAGACTGGTCGATATAAAGCATTGTAATATATATATACCCATTCATATTCATTCCAAACTATATATATTGACTAATGACTAGACACAAAATTTTAAAAAGGAAAAGAGATATTTGAAACTTATAGTCTTAAAAACTAGCCATGGCGTTTGCTTGGAATAGTGACGTTAAGAGTAAATTAAAAATCTAACTTTAAATTGTTTTGAAATATAAAAAAATAATAAATTTTTTCCAACAAATTTAAAAGGCAATAGTATCACATAGTAAAATGAAACAGAGGCAATAATAAATAGTGTATAGACATATATTCAAATTGTTGGGCTAATAAATTATTGTTGTTGTTTAATTGAATACGAAACTTGAGATTTGAAAATTTTCTATTTTAGATTATCTTTTATTGAGCGTTGGAAATGAATAAATTCTGATAGAACAAAACGGATATATTTATTATATTATTAGTGACAATTTAAGTTATTTGACTAAAGTTGAATGATCAATAAGTTATGTACACGTTTAAAAGTTAAAGTGTTTGATGTTCATACTTGTGGCCCTTCAGTTTTCAATTGGACAATAACTTCTCAGATTTTCTTTTTATTTTTTTGGTTTTTCGTATTTCATGTTCGTATTAAGATCTGATTAAATTTAAATGTACATATTATATAACATATTCTGAGATGGAGTTTCTAGCATGATTGTCTTTCCATTCTCACGGATTTAAATTTGAAATCTTTAATTAAGAATTAAAAATTTTCAAATACAATTCCAACCACAGCAACCCATATTGATAACAAGTTTCAATATTGCAAGGGTCCAATTCATTGATTGATACATGTCCTATTCTTATCTCCATAGTATTATAACTTAATAATGAATGGATAATTCTAGAGCTCAAGTGATTGATTAGGAGATGTTTTTGTTTAAAATCTCGAATTTGAGTATCGCAAATAATTATAAGTTTTGGATTTGAGTCTTGCAAATAAAGAATCACTTTTATTACTGAAATGAATATATAGTTCTAGAGCTTAAGTAATAGCGTTCTGATTTGGATTTATTTTTTTAATTTTACATCCGATATCTAATATTTATATTAAAATTCGACTAAATTTAGATTTGTATAGATAATCCTATATTGAGGGCAAAATAATCGCTATCAAAAGCGACTTTATATTTAGGGCTCGAATATATAATTTGTAGTTAAGACTGAAGAAATATGTATCACTTCATTACTATGACTCTATCATTTTTAGTCTGATTAGGATTTTTTTAATGATAGTGGAACACAAAAAGTTATGGTTAATTAGGTGATAAGTATCCTTACATTTGTAATAAAAAAAATTACGTGTTCAGTTTTGAAAATGAAACCATTTTTATAGAGAGCGTTTTTTCACTAAAATTAAACTTATTAATATAAATTTGAATTAATCAAATCTTAAGATAAATACCGAACACTTAGTAGGAAAAAAAAAGGAGGGGATAACATCACTCCTTTACCATACTTATTTTCTTATTTTTACTCTTAAAAGTTCAAACATACGTTTATATTACAAATGAAGTTATTTTTGATAAGAAGCAGTTCATCTCTAAAGTAAAACTCTTCAGTATAAAAAAAATTAAATTAATCAGATTCCAAATGAAAATCAGATATCGAGCGTGGAAAATTGGATTCTATTTGGTCAGAAAGTGCTTGCCATATGGCAACATACATATATATAGTGTATACACCATGACAAAAGTAGGTCATGATTTATTCTTTTATGTGGAAATAATTTGCTCATTTTTTATTTTCTGAAAACTACTTTAGCGTAAACAAAATATTTATTAGATTATTTTTTTTTGGCGTTTAGATGTGTATAATGAAACATGACTAAGCCATAGAATAATAATATTGTGATAATAATTGGCTCAATACATAGTCAGTCTTTTATATTTGTTAAAACATCTCAATTCTTAATAAAGTGCTTCAATTAGATATTATTAGTTTGAATTTATGAAAAAAAAATGCACGCATCTTTTAGGTAAATAAATAAATTAATCACTGTCATTTGCTTTAGTTATACACATTAATCTTAACTAGAAAATAATGACTAAAATTTTACTGACTTATTGTGACGAATGTATATAATTAATGAGATAATATATTTTAGTTAATTTAGAATTCGAATCGAAAATGTCTAATTAGGACTAATTATCACACAATTTTCATTTCTTTTGCACAACTTACTAGAATTATGCATAATGACAATGATTTTGGGTAATTTATGATGCACGTTTGTACGTGGATTCATGATCTTTTTGTCAAACTAGATATTTTATAGGAAAATGTTAAATGGCTAGAAAATGTGGCCAGAATTTGACCAGAAACAACTATATTAACCTTTTAGTTTAAAATAAAGGAAAAATGTATTAAAGGAAGAATTTGATTTATTCAAAAAAACCTTTACAATTCCCAGTAGAATTCTAGACCATTCCCGTAACTTTGTTCTCCTAAATTAAATAGGAAAAATATTGAATAAGTTATAAAGCAGCAAAAATTACATTGGTTTTGAATAAAATATACAAAATGTTATAAAGCGGCAAAAATAGTAATATAAAAATCTAGGGACTATGAAAATTATTTTGCTTTTTACTTCATACTCTTATTCCTGATCTTATTATTTGATTTCATAGTATAAATTGAGAACACTTGCATAAAGAACAAAGGCGTCCGCTCACTTTTTATCCCCTATATTACGTCAATTTGTTAAATTGTGAATCATTACTTATATTTATTACTAAAATGACCTCCAATTAACTATTTTTTTTAATTATTATGTTCAAATAAAATTAAATTATATAATGAAATAATTTTTAGATGTAATTTATAAAATATTGGGATAACGACAACTCAAAGCACATTAGACCTGGTAAATGTTGATAGTCATAGAAATCATGTGTATAGTTCATATATGTCAAACCGAAGAGAGTCATACATTAATAGTATTTATCGTACACGTCTTTTCCCCTATATTACGTCGATTTGATAAATTGTCAATCAACACTTTGTTACTAAAATGACCTCCAATTAAGTAATTTTTAAATTATTATGTTTAAATAAAATTAATCTATATATATAAATAATTTTTTAAATGTAATTTGTAAAATATTGTGATAACGACAACTCAAAATACATTAGACTTGATAAATGTAGATAATTATAGAAACAATGCATAAAGTTCATATGTGTCGAACCAAAGAGAGTCAGACATTAATAGTATTAATCATACAAGTATTTTCTCCTATATTACGTCGATTTGATAAGAATTGAATCACTACTTATATTTGTTACTAAAATGACCTCCAATTAAGTAATTTTAAAAAAAATGTTTGAATAAAATTAAACTGTATAATTTAATCATTTTTAAATGTAATTTATAAAATATTGAGATAAGAACAACTCAAAACACATTAGACTTTGTAAATGTCGAAAGTTATAGAAATCATGCATATAGTTCATATGTGTCGAATCAAAGAGAGTCAAACATATACTATTAATTATATAAGTTCTATCGATTTGATAAATTATGAATCATTACTTATGCTTGTTACTAAACTGGCCTCCAACTATGTAATTTGCTTAATTATTTCGTTTAAATAAAATTAAGCTATATAAATAAATAATTTTTAAATGTAATTTGTACAATATTGGGATAACGACAACGCAAAACACATTAGACTTGATAAATGTCAATAGTTATAGAAATCATGCATATAGTTCATATCTGTCGAACCAAAGAGAGTTAGACATTAATAGTATTAATCATATAAGTTTTATCTCCTATATTATGTTGATTTTATAAATTATGAATCATTACTTATGCTTGTTACTAAACTGACCTCCAACTATGTAATTTGCTTAATTATTTCGTTTAAATAAAATTAAGCTATATAAATAAATAATTTTTAAATGTAATTTATAAAATATTGGGATAACGACAACTCAAAACACATTAGACCTGGTAAATGTCAATAGTTATAGAAATCATGCGTATAGCTCATACATGTCGAACCAAAGAGAGTCAGACATTAATAGTATTGATCCTACAAGTCTTATCTCATATATTACGTCGATTTGATAAATTGTGAATCATTACTTATATTTGTTACTAAAATAACCCCCAATTAAGTAATTTTTTTAATTATTATGTTTAAATGAAATTAAACAATATATTTAAATAATTTTTAAATGTAATTTATAAAATATTGAGATAATGATAACTCAAAAGATATTAGACCCGGTAAATATCGATAGTTATAGAAATTATGTGTATAGTTCATATATGTCGAACCAAAGAGAGTCAAACATTAATAATATTAATCATACAAATTTTGTCCCCTATATTACGTCGATTTGATAATTATGAATCATTATTATATTTTTTACTAAAATGACCTACAAATTCCAATTAACTATTTTTTAACTATTATATTTGAATAAAAAAATTAATGTTAAGTAAATTTAGTTAACACTAATCTTTTGGCCATAATCTGCTGTGATATTAGTTAGGTAAATTTTTTTATTATAATACAACCAACAAGAATATAATGTGGAATATCCATAAGATTTTAGTGATTCTTTGCCGAACTTATAAAAGATATATAACACAAAGAAGAAATAGAAATAATATATATATATATATATATATATATATATATGTGTTGGTGAAATATGATTATAGCTTGAAAAAATATTTTTTTTAGATCGAAGAGTAATTCACTGTAACAGAATTTTTATTGGTTCAACAATATGATTCTTAATTTATTTTCTCTCGAATATATTTACTCGATAACGTCATCATATAACTCGAACATTTATTTTAATTATAAATAAGTTATTCAGTCCAATACAACCAACATGAATATAATGTGGAATATAACGTGAAATTTTTCTTATTCTAATACAATCAACAAGAATACAATGTAATTCAAAAAATATTAGTTTTTACTATTGATGTTACAATTTTTATTGTTTTTTGTAAAACATAATTTAAATTATTTTTTTCTATAGATTGCATGAGATCACTTAAATGTTTTTTTTTGTTGAAATTTGTAGTTTTTTTTTTCATATGACTATGGAATCATCATTCATTAATTATTTTCAATATATTGGAAACATAATGGAAGAATATAGAGATCCCAAGAATGTATTCAATTTTCAAGGTAAAAGGGTAAAATTGTCCAAAATAAAACTAGTTTATAATGTGAACATGTCATTTTACTATTCTGGCCAAATTATGGCCAAACTTTTCTGGCCAAAAGGATTTTTCCTATTTTATATATATTTTTTTAAAATTAATCTAATATTATCTGTTGACATTCATGCTACAAAAAGACTAAATGATGCAGTAGTTGAATGTTTGAATAGTTATTTAACTAGATGAATAAGATCAATTGTATTTTCATTTTTCTCCTTTTTAGTGGTGCACAAAAGTTATAGAAGTCCTAAATTCATCTTCGCTAGGTTGATGGAGCAGTTGATCTCTGAAATAAAATTTAAATTTAATTTTTTTTGAATGATTTTTTGATCAACCTCGTCACATGAAACTTGCTTAATGCAATTTTATCTCTCTTACGTGGTTTGTAATAATACTTAAAATTTGATTTACCTTATGTGAAGAGTAGCGATTGTGAATTCTTTCGTCGACAACGACTACGAAAAAAAGGAGCACCTATGTGAGCAATAAATTAACATCAAATTTAGGAAGGCTAGCCAAACAAAACTACTACAATTAACATCGTTTAATTGCTGTTTAAGTTTACGTTAAAACTTTCAAAGCTCTAAATAATTAAACCAAGCATTAATCACACTGAGCTAAAGTAAACGTTCTTTCCATTAATATTGTTTCCTTATTAATCCATTTAATTAATAAAATTGCTATACTTTTATAATTGGAAATACTAAATTTCCAAAGTCTCAATAAAATTTAATTACTTTTTTCATATTTGTTGTTTGTCATTTTAAACGTACTTTAATTTCTTTTACAAAGTCTGATTTATTCGATTGTTTTCCTAGTCTTTTTCTTAGGCTTACTTTATTATTTGTTATCCTAATCTTCTTCGTAGGCTTACTATTATTTCATTTCATTATATTAATTAATTTTGCTACTTCACAACTAAGTTTTGTTGACTATGTTTTTTAATTTTAATTTTTATTAAAACACACATATTTATTATATAAAGTTTCAAATACAAATGTTAAAAATCTTGTAGCTACATTAATTCTATAACATGTTAAGTCTTTGTAAAATTTCATGGCAATTCAAACTAAATAACTATTTATGTGCATAGAACATTTATACCAATTTAATAAATATAAATTCAAGCATTATTATAAACAGATTGTCTGTATAAAGTATAATAAAATGCAATCTGTCATTTTTAACAATATATCAGTATAGTCCCATAAAATGATTTGTGACGGATAAATTGTAAGTAGACCTTCTCCTTACTTAGAAATGTTGTTTTCGACAAAATAGTTCCAAAAAAGTTACAATTTTTTTTTATAATTTTAAAGTTTAAACAATAAATATATTCATTAACAAAAACAAACTTTGATTATTATTATATACTCTCATGAAATCAATTCCATGATAACCATAAAAAAACAACAAAAGATAAAAATAAAAAATAAAAAATAAAACACTGCCTTTCTATCTAATAAACCTCTCAGTAATTCAATGTACCAAGACTATTTTTTTTTTTTAAAAAAAAACTATTTTTTTATTTTTTTGTTTAATTTATTTTTTTTCCACTAAGCAGAAATAAAAATTATTATAGTAAATAAAATTGACACAAAAACAGCTGAAGTTGTAGTAAATGCTTTTACTGCCGAGTTCTTTGAGCCGGTAGGTGCCGCAATATCCGCCGGCGGACTGTTTCCGCCGCTTCCCGGCGGTGAATCCACCGGCGATCCCGGCGTACTCGATGAACTTGGAGACGATGATGATGAACCACCCGATGGAGATGGTGAAATTATCGCCCCTGATGGCGATGTACTCGCCGGCGCCGGAGAAGTCACCGGAGATGTTGCCGGGGAAGTCGCCGGAGATGTTGATGGTGATGCTGATGGAGATGTTCCCGGTGATGTTGCCGGGGAAGTCGCCGGAGATGTTGATGGGGATGTTGCCGGTGATGTTGCCGGAGAAGTCGCTGGAGATGTTGCGGGTGATGAAGTGGGTGTTTGACTCACAGGAGATGTTGCGGGTGATACCGACGGAGAAGTCGCCGGAGATTCTCCCGGAGTTGAAGGAGGAGGAGGTCTAATGGCTAAAATAACAGTAATTAATTTTTGTGATCCATTTTCACAATCATTTTTATTTCCACTAATGAAAAAAAATGGACCAGAATGATCAAATTTGAAAATTGAATTGCCATCATCCATTTTCATAATTGGATTATTTGTGTTGCATTTGTCATAATCATCCTTGTTTACCACTAATACTGAGTTTGATCCCTTCATGTACTTGAACACTAATCACACACAAAAAAGCAAAACATAAAACACAATCAATAACTAATAAGGTTAGGTATCATATAACAATCACTACTAAATATACATGAATTTTCGATCAACCTACTCTTATCAGATCGATATTTTAGATAAATTTAAATTTTCAATGAAAAGTCAAATTTCTTGTTTTTGTTTTTGTTAAAAAAGAACATTAGAAATCCCAAGTTTTCGACAAAAAAGACAAATTTCTGACAGTCGTTTCCATGAGAACACCGCTTCTGAAGTTGTTTGATGGAAACCTCCAAAGGGAGGTTTTCATCGAATGATTTTAGAGATCCTTGACTTTTTTATCGATAATTTCTTTGAAAATATGTATGTTTTCATTAGTAAGTACGATTACATTTTTAAAATGAAATGATCGTATAGTTTAAGATATACGAATAATACTTACCAAGAGTGTCATTGACTTGAAATCTCATTCTTTCAGCCCAATTATTGTAATTTTCAGATGGATTAGGAACCCAACCAGCTTTACCACCAACATAAAATTGATAAGCATAACAAGAGTTGATCAAACAAGCCAAGAGAATCACTATAAGATGTTTATGCAAAGCCATGAATAATTATAACAATTTTAAAAAAATATTATATGTTTTTTTGTGATATAAGTAGATTTATATAAATACACAAAAAGAGGAGAAGAGTGATGAGAAAAAAAAAAGGAAAAGTAGGAAACTTCAAGAAAGAATACAAAAAAAGAAAGACAATTAAATGGAGGAAATTAAGAGGATGTTTTATAGACTGATGTTGAAGTTTAAGAATGAAAATAGAGTTATATATTAGTCTACAATTTGGTTGTGGGGTGGGGGTGGGGTGGGGTGTTGAAGAGGATGGGAAATAATTTTGGAAAAATGAGTTTATTGAAAAAAAAAAAAATGGGAAAAATGTGTTCGATCATTTGGAGAGATTGTGTTTATCATGTGATGGTTGAGATTCTTTCATTTTATATTATAAATTTCGTGTTTAAGCATCTGAGAATGAAAAAGATCCCATTGAGCGTGTTGCTCCTAAATATTGGTCCTACGGTGCCAAACTCAAATTTAATCCACTCTTAATACAGATATCAAACAGCTAATGAAAAAAAAAAAACTACTAAAAGAGGAAAAAACAAGACAAAAGTGTGAATGGACTATTATATAGTATTTTACACGTGGAGAAAGGTTAAGGACATAACGGTAAGTGTATTTAATTAATTAAATGGACTTAATGTTTAAGAAAAGAGATAATAATTTAAAAAGAAAAAAAATGCTTGGTGACAAAAATTAATTGGGAAAATGTGCTTAATGAGAGAAAAAAAGGGACAAAAGTGTAGTTGAAAAAAGGTTAAGGACGTAACGGTTAGTGTATTTAATTTAATTAATTAAATGCAACGTATTGCTGTTTTAGGCCATCATTTAATTTTATTTTTATTCTAAAAAGTTAGGCAAGTTCTTAGGATATTTTTCTGAATGAATATAATTTGTTTTTTCATATATTATTCAATCTTATTGACAAAATATTAGTCTAAGACTTTCAATTTGTTCAAACATTTCCCATTTCCAATAACTTGCATATTTTAGACTATCATTTAACGCTTTTTAGTATAATTTCAATTTTCTTAAAATGGATCTTTAAATCATTATCTAAAAGATTCATAAGTTTAAACATAAATAAAAAGATTGTCATTTACTAAATAACTAGCTCAAAAAAGGGACAATCGATAAAATATTTTATGAGATACCACATTTAGTTCTTGTTATTTAAACATACCCAATCTATTAAGCATCTACCTATTTAGTAACAATCTCATATACGGTGTATGAAGTTAGGTATATCATATATGTACTTCATTTGGACAAAATGATAGAATTTAGCCACATAAGTCTGCATGTAATCATGACCAAAGTTCAAAATAAAAATACTCAACTTCAGCGTTATATGCTTGAACTTCAACCACTTGAAACTTCAAATTAAGCTTTTATCAAATATCGTAGTTTATACGTTTGATATATGAAGTTATTCTATCATGAATGTATTTACAAACTTTTACACACTACATATATGACTTTAATAGTGATCTCAAAATCAAATAATCATACACTTTGACCTGAATATACTTTTTAAGTTTCTTTCGGTTGGCCCAATAGGTAGGGATTAGTGATGCAAAGCATCCTCAATGAATTATTTTAGTGATATTAGAAATGATACACTATCTATTCTTTATTTCATTTAGGAGAATATTATTGATACGGATAGAGTCAAACAATTTTTTCTTTGTGAGCAATCACTAATAGAATTGCTCCCCAGGGTGACCAATAATCTCCATGCTATGATTTCAGACAAAATAACTTTACAAGAAGCGTTACGAAAAAAAAGTATCTAATCTAGACGACATTATCGCAAATCAGAAAGAAAAGAACAAGAAGCAGTATGATAAATTGATTTCGCGTTCCCTTTACTTTATCATGGTATCAATGAGAAAAAACATAATTATAATGCGGTAATTCTAATGGGTGGAGTGATGACCAATTTATAAAGTTTTTAATCGCAGACAAAATTTTATTAATTATCAATTGTTTTATTGGGCCACATAATATAAGCCCATTAGTGGCCCAATATGCTTAAGCTAAAAGTTCATTTTCTCTAATGCTCTTTGTTGAGTCTTCCATTTTTTCCCATTTGGTCAATAGTGTTAGTAGCAATAAGCCCAAAGCTTGGCAGGCTAGACCACATATTGAGCCCATCCATAAACCCTGCAATCATATATTAATGTTATAAATACAAAAATAATATTTCGATCAATCAACTACAACTCAATTCTTAATTCGTTACGATTAAATGATATTGAAATTCATAACAAATCATATAATATGAGAAGAGACTGACAAAGTATGGTTTCAATTGAACTCAGTATTTACTATCAATATGTTTTATCAAAAATATCTCAACCGGAATTTGTGGCGTAATGCCTGATTATATTAAGAGGTCTCTTAAACCAATTTTATAAAAGTTATATAATAATGAAACACGAAAGAACTTTGCCTTCTGAGTTATGTATGATTCAGAAACGTGACAAACACAAATAGCTAATTTTGAGAAAATTAATTAAAATCAAAATAGTATGTATATAGAGGAGGAGAAAATAGAATTGGAAAAATAATAATAAAATTCTGAATTCATCTCTGAAGAAAATAAAACATACCAACATGGCATGCATTTGGATTACCTGAGCATGTAGATTGAACTTAAAAGCAAGGAGCCAAGATATTGGCATGCCAATAAAATAGAATGTTGCCAAGTTGATGAGCATAACCAAATGTTGCCATCCACATCCCCTAGCCACCCCTATAATCAATTTCAATTACATTTTCTCTTTACTCTTTAGATACATAAACAAATTATACTTAAATTTACTCTCAGTTGACATGTAAATACTCTAATTTTGAGTATGCACATCGTCTAGATATCTCAACTTGTCTTCACTGTGTCAGTTGGACACTCCAACTTACCAAATAATCATCTAGACACCTCCAAAAATTATGTGTCACCTAAGCATTGGGTGTCCACGAGACATAAGAGGGCCGAGTTAGAGTGTTTAGTTGTCAGTTGAGACCAATGAGGTATCTAGATGCGCACTCTCAAAATTGGAGTGCTAACTTGCTAGCTAAGGTCAAGTTTAAATGCCTATTCAGAATGCACAAGTGCAATATTTTCTTTAACTGAATATCGAAGATTAAGAACCTGACCTGATAAAATTCCTTTGAAAGAAATCCAATACAAATGAGATTAAGAGAAGTGGCATCATGGTGGCAAATTCTTTTATTATTTCTGTACTATCACTAAAGAGGCCAGCCCATGCACTATGACCAAAAAATAGAGCCAAATCAACTATAAGAGCAAGAAGAACACATAGCTTGAGAGTAACAACCATAGCATGCTTAGCTTTGTCAATATTTCCACCTCCTAACTCATTTGCCACCCTAGTGCTGCACATATTATACAATAATTATACGTAGCATATTAATTAAAATTTGTAAAATAACAATAATAAAGATTAAGATTATCTATTATACTCCATAAAGTATATATTATAGATAATAAAGTAAGAATTTAATCATCCATAAAAGAAATTGAGTCTCGAAAAATAATGAGGTCTGATCGATATATAAAACCTATCTTTTTTTGGTCTAGTATAGACACGTGCATACACATGATATACTTTATACAAATACCTGGCTATACTAGACCATGTGTATGCACGTGATCCTTAAGCACCCACTTATGACCACTGCACCAATTCACTACTTATTACATGAGTGTTCATTCTTTAATTTTATCCCATTACTTCAAATTTCTATATAAATATAGTTAGTTCGATACGAGATTAATGGGTGCTTGAGCACCCAGAAAGGTCAACATAGCTTCGCCCCTGTTAGGAGGGGGCGGGGCGGGAGGCGATTAAAATAATAAAACTCTCACATAATTTAAGTTGTTGAAACTCATACATCACAAATATGTGTAGTATACATTACCTTGCAGCTGCACTCAGGCCATAAGACACCATGAAAGCAACAGCTTCGGTATTTACACTGAAAAGTCACAACCCAAAAGTTAGTGTCAGAATTATGGATTCTATTACTTCTTCTGTCTCCATTTATGTGACACTTTTTGGATTTTGAGATTCAAATAAGTATATCTTTGAGCGTAAACTTTTCATATATCTTTTAAATATTTTGAATTGTCAATTATTGTGACTTATATTACTTTTTACGTAGTTTATAAATATATAAATATCATTTCAAAAAATTTGAAGATTCCATGCGTAAATTGCCGATCAAACTTAAACTGTTTGACTCTCGAAAAACGAAAAGTGTCACATAAATTGGGATAAAGGGAGTAAAAAAAGTAAAAATGAGGTGGTTTATATAGCAGCAACAACAACAACAACAACAATATATGTCATGTAATGTTATAAGTGAGGTCTAAAAAAGGTAATGTGTACGTAGACAAGGGCAAATTTAAAGACGGGTAGAGTGTTCACTCGAACCCCTTTTATATTGTATATATGCGGTAAAACTTTTATTTTTTATTGACGTATAAAGATTTTGAATCTCTTGAACGTAATACTAGAGGTTGATTTTGTGATTCAAGGATTTAAAATTCACCTTGAGTTTTCAAATTCAATTATCTTAGGTACTACATTTTTATTGTAGGCGCTACACTACTTTTCATATTTACTTTCTTCATTGTTTTCTTCTTCTTTTACTTGAGTTTGATGCACTTGAGCCGAAGGTCTTTCCGAAAATAATCACTCTACCTCCATGAGGCAGTGGTAAGGTCTACGTACACCCTACCCTCTCTGGACCCCACTTAGTCGAATTTCACTATGTATGTTATTGTTATTGTTGAGACAAATCTCAGATTTGATGTTTATGGGTTCTCAGAGATCTCAAATATATATATACTTTTTATTATAAGTGTCCGATGAGAATTAAACCCTTGTAAAGGAGCGCAACAAAGCTTAAGAAGTAGTACTGGACCAAAAGCTTACTTTGTTATTGAGTTCCCAACACATATAAATTATGTGTAAGTATTATTGGGTTCGCCTAGGAACCCGTATCCAAACCCCTAAATTTGCCCCTTTTCTTATCTAGTGAAAATAGAGAGGCGATTTCAAAAGACCTTCAGATTAAGTAAACCAATTCAAAGCAAATTTGAAAAGAAAATAAGTATCAAGAAACACAAGAGCTTAATTACCTCATTGCAATTAGGGAAGTAGTTGTTTCTGAATTTGGCATCAAACCAGCAGATAACACAAAAAACTCATGATCCCAATATTCCAAACTGCATGTATACATCAAATTGTGAAATTATGGGTTAAATCAAGAGAGCACAGGATCAAGTCAATCCCTTGACCTGTCTAAATTATATATAATTCATATCTCGTCCGTTTGATAAAAAAAGAAGAAGAGAAAAATCAAATAGTTAACTAATTTGATAGTAGACATTTAGATCACTTACCATACACGAACTCTAATAATAAAGGGAAAATATTGTGTTAGAAGCGTTTCCAATATAATAAAGTACATCATATTTTATAATACAAGCTTATAATATAAGGATTGACCACTTACATTATATCCTCGAAGACGTACCATATAAGTAGACCACAACCCATATTATATAACAAAATTAACATATATGAGATTACTTACCATATCATGGCAGCAGAGGGCAAAGACAACTTCAAGTTTGTAAAGATATGATGAAACGACACGAAAGAGAGACCTTCCCTCCAGATTTGACTGAATTTCTTTTTCGAACAAAGAACGTATACCACCAACATGAGGACTGAAATCCAAATTGAAATCGAAGCTGCTAATGGTGCTCCTTTAAAACCAAGACTTGTCCAATAAACAAGGCAATAGGTAATGCCAATGTGTAAAACTAAAGATGCCATTGAACACACAACAAGAGGCATGACAATTGATTGTGATTGAAGAAATACTAAAATGTTTTGCAAGAAACCATATGCAAATAATCCAGGTATGAGGAATTTCAAGAACACACTAGCTTCTTTTGCTATGTCAGGATCTTGATGAAGTAAAATGA
>JAJOOR010030427.1:0-11271 GCA_036250505.1 Solanum acaule | reverse complement strand
TGCATTGCACTAGTATTGCTTGGGTTGTCTACATGTTGGGATGATATTATGTTGGTTTGTACTATGATGCTTACTTTGTGTGCATATTGGATTTACTTGGTAAAAAGCATGTTTTGGCTAAATGTCCTTTTATGCATGTTTCAATTGTTTTTATGCATAGTAGTCATACTTAGTACGTGTGTTGTAATAACCCGTATTTTCTCCCTTTTCCCCAAACATTTAGGTTCATGCCGTTGAGGATTCAAGCTTACTTCTCAAGACACTTGGAGTTGCTTCCCCAAGTTGGTGATTCCTCAAGTCCGAGGACAAGACCCTATGATCTAGCTTCTATGTTTAGTTCTTTGCTTATGTTGAAAGACATTGTTGTACTTTCCTATTTCTAGACTTCTTATTGATGTAACGGCTAAGTCCCATTTTCGATATTTCTATGTCTAGATGGTACATTGTGATGAAGTTAGATTTTGTTTCTCATATATGAAGTGAAGTTGAACTTCCAAAGTAAAAGTTTTAAATTTTTCGTGATTTTATTCTATGATACATGCTATGATGAATGCTAAGCGCTTGTATAAGACCTCTTCGAGGTCGAATACGCCGGTAACGACTAGGGGGTGATCTCGGGTCGTTACAGTTTGTGGTGGGTGAGGTATTTTCATACCTACCTCTTGTGTTTTTTATTTTTGTTTATATATCGGGATTTTGTGTTGTAAATCTGTTTTGGCACTGTTTTGTGGATGATTGAGCTTGTTGCTCCTTATTTTAATTGTAAATGGTTTTTGACCTTTTTAAAAAAAAATTGTCACCTCTTGATTGTGTTTAATTATGGTTGTTCTTGTGCAAATTTGAGTATCGGTCATGATCAATACCGATGACTTGAATAGTGCTCTTAATCGAACAAAAATGAATGTGCGGCTACGATGAGGCCAAATGAAGTTGCATAGGCAATATGTGAACTCTTTGCATCTCGTTGTGGCTAGCCAATTATCGAATTGAGTCTCTTGTGATGAACATTGCACACTAGCGAAAGTGTGGAGTCTTGTTTGATATTGGTGTCAATGCCTTGTGTAATGAGCTTACCGTGAACCTTGTGTGATGACACCTAGAATTTGCCATGTTGGTCCGGTTGACTAAGTGATGCAAACTCTTGAAATGATCTTAGGCAACAATTTTGAAGAGTGTAAAAATTTGACATTATACCTCTTTTGTGGCCAACCTTGTGAGTGTGTGAACCCTGCTCGAACCCCCTTTGAGCCTTATACTTTTCTTGGAAGAAACTTGATACAATTGTGATCCTCTCTTTATCCATTCACCCATAATCCTCATGAAATGTGGTTTGTTTGAATAGCCAACTTAGGCCAAAAGCCTAAGTTGGGGGTCTGATAAAAAGAGAAGGTAAATCAAGAAATGCAAAAGAATCCCCTTGATCCATGGTTTTGAGAAAGATGTTGCCCTCCATATAAAAAAAAAAGAGAAAAAGAAAAGAAGAATGAAGAAAAAGAAAAAGAATGAAAAATTTGTGGAATAAATTTGTGGAAGTGCAAAAGAAATGGGGTGTCCGGTATTCCATGAAAAGTGAATAATGGGGTGAATTTCGAGCATGAATGAGAATGTTGAAGAAACGGAAAGAAAGTGTTGTTCATACCACATTTCATGAGGATAGCAGTCACTGAACCTAAATGACCATACCTTTGCACTCAGCCCCGTTACAAGCCTTGAAAAGACCTTTTTGATCTTGAGTGAGCTGAATCGAATGTTGGTTGGAAAATAAGGGAAAACCTATGGGTGAAGTCATGCATGTGTTCATCTTTGTGAGAGTGAGAGTTGTATGTGATTCCGGAACTATAACTTGTTGAATAATTGTGTGAATATGGAATCATTCTTTGTGTGAGGGAATTTGAGTACCTTTGTTGAGCTTGAACTTGCATTTGAAGCAAGTATTGTGAACTTGAGAATCTTTGATAATGGTGAGTCACAACTTGAATCTTTGAAAGCACAATTGATCCTTGCATGAGTAAGTTGAGTCTTGTTGTGTGCATTCATGATTGAGTCTTGTGTAGCACTGTTTGAGAAATTTTTTTTGAACTACTGAACTAGAGTCTAACTTGAGGACAAGCAAAAGTTTAAGTTGGGGGTGTTGATGAGTCCTAGATTAGGACTCATTTAGGGCTTTAGTTGTATAGGTTTAGTGTCCTCAAATGCTTATTTTGTGCCAATAATTGATGTAAAATCCTTGATTTCCAGGTATTTGGATTGAGGAACAAAGCAAGGACACTAATTGCAAAAAGGAACAAAGCGAGCTGAAAGAAAGAAGAAAAGAGAGCCTAGTGATCGCCAAGTCCATTTAGCGAGTCGTCGAGTGGCCATTTGACCGCCTAAAGTTCCAGTGTGCCAAGCCCTAAAGGAAAGAACCAAGTTGGCAAGAGAAAGGAGCAGTCGATGGATCACCGAGTGGTTCTGCGATGCAGTGTTGGATCGTCCAAAGTTACAGACCTGGAGGATGTTGAAGGCCAAGGAAAAAAGACGATGGAAGTGACCAAAGGGGGGATTACCGAGTTGATCGGCGAGCCTGACTTACTGCGCCGAATGACCCTTCGCAACATATTCTTGGCGATTATAAATACGTTTTTGAACATTTAGTTTAGTTTCAAATTTTATATTTTTACCGGGGAACACCATAATTTCAGTGTTTTTGAACTGTGAGACAAGTTTTCCTTAGCTTTGAAAAATTAAAGTTTTTCACTTTTGAGAAATTGGAAGTGGGTCTTTGAGATTCTTCAATTTGGACCTTTGTAAAGACGAAATTAATCTTACCTAGTTGATGGAAACTCAGTTTGATAACGCTTTTTATCTTTATATGATGTCTAGCTAAAATCCCAATTCTTGGGGTGTGATTATGTGATTATGGCTGATTTAGTTTATGGGTATTGCTAATTGTTAGTTTAAATGTTGTTTAGAAGTAATTTCAATCATGAATTGTGGCTTAATTTAAGAATTGTAGTTGCCAATGCAGTTCTACCCTTGTATTTTGGGCTTGCGAGAGAGAGCTTTTAAAACTAAGATTATTGATTGATGGTCTGTGGGTGTTGGGTTGTCATGGGTTCAGCTCGAGAGAATGAATCCTAAACAGTTTTCCACACATTCAGCTCGAGAGAGTGAATGGACTAAGGCTTAGGTTGTTCTTATATTGTATGATTGTCGATGTTCGAGAGAAATCGACCTGATTTGGGGTAAATTGTTCGAGAGAAAGTTTACCTCCTCTATAGTCTAACTTAATCACTACTATCTAGCTATTTTATAATAGTTGCAATTACCCATTTATCTAGATTATCCTATAATCGAATCACATCCCAAGAACCCATCTCATTATTGTTATTTCGCATTATTTGTTGTTGTTGTAGTTGATAATTAAAACCAAAACCCCCTTATTTGACATTCGTGTCACCCCCTGATTTGAATGATGTTTTTATTCAATAATGTCTATTCATATGACTGACTTGACCATGTTCACACTTTACTATTGAATCTTAAACACGTACCCCCTGTGGGATTCAACCCCAACTCATTTAGTTGGGTTATATACTAACTAACGATTGTTGACGCTTAGAACTGGATTAAGTGTCTTTGATAGCGTTATTCAATCACTTGGGCATCAAAAAATCAAATCGTGACAATTCTTTAACTCTTGAGAAGTTTAATAATTTTGGAAAAATGTATTCAGAAGCATATATCTACATCACAATAGAAATTGTTAACAAAAACAAATGAATTTAGACTACAATAAAAATTAAACTAATACATACTTCAACTAACATTATTACAAGTCATATAAACTTTTCTTCGTTGAAACATACTTAAATATTATGAAATAGTAAATCAGCAAAACCAAAGGGCAATGTTTATATAGTAATAACTATTTTGAAGCAAACTTCTTGACTATATAGATCACATAAGTAGCATTGATAAATAAAGTCATTATTTTGTCTTGAGCATCAAAAAATAAACTGTGACAAATTCTCTAACTCTTGAGAAGTTTAATAATTTTTGAATAAGATATTCAGAAGAATATATCTACATCACAAGAGAAATTGTTAAAAATAACAAATGAATTTAGACTACATCATGTTAACTTCATATATTGGAACATTACATACTTATGTATATACTAAGCAAAAAATGATTATTATATCATCATAATTATTTTCCTCAAGTACTCCAAGTTAAGGAATATACCCTCTTAGGATAGAACAATTTACTTCATTAGAATAGTGGTATCTCATATTCTGCTAAATTTTGAACCCACTCAACTACAACAAATCACACGAATTTTTTTTAAAATGCAAGAAGAAGAAGAGTAGAAGATTAAAAAAAATTGTCATTGAAAAATTAGAGGAAACCTCTCTATTTATAGTCAACAAAGGGTAGTATGAAGAAGTGTTTTTTGTGTCTTATCTTAAAAGTCGTGACCTTTCCGAGAAGTCACAACTCTTTGGAAAAGTCCCAACTTATTGAAAAGTTACAACTCTTTGGAAAAGTCATAACTCTTTGGAAAAGTAATAACTCATTGGAAAAGTCACAACTCATCAAAAACTTACAACCCTTTGAAAAAAGTCACAACTTATCAGAAAAGTCACAACTCATCAAAAAAGTCACAACCTAAGTTAGGGATATTATAGTAATTTAACATTCAAGTTAGGAGTTCATACTTTTAAAGTAACTAGTTTTTTGACACTTGCATTGACGTGATTATCAATTCCAAAAATATATGTTATAGTAAATACTATTGTTTATTTAAGCAAAAATTTGAATAATTAACTTAGTACAAAATAATATTGCAGATTCTTTTGTGAATGTTCAATGTGGATCATCATATATATCTCTTATTCACGCGAACCTATGAAGATGGTCAATGAAAATTTTTATTAGTTAAATGTAATAATGTTTATATTTATTTTAATTTGATAAAGTTCAATCATGTAATTAGTTGTATCTGACTAATATTACCTTGTAGACGATATTTGTTGTGTATATAAAAATTAAACTAATACAAACTTCAACTGGCGTTATTACAAGTCATATGAACTTTTCTTCGTCTAAAATACTGAAATATTAAGAAACAGTAAATAAGTAAAAAAAAAAGGGCAATGTTTATATAGTATTAACTATTTTGAAAAAAACTTTCTGACAATCTAAATCACATAAGTAGCATTGATAAAAAAAAAAAGTCATTCTTTTGTCTTGAGCATAACAAACAAAACAAATCGTGAGAATTCTCTAAATTTTAGAAAAAGATATTGAGAAGTATATATTTACATCACAAGAGAAATTGTTAACAAAAACAAATGAATTTAGACTACATTATGTTAACTTCATATTTTGGAACATTACATACTAATGTATATATTAAGAAAAAAAAAATTATGATATCATCAATATTATTTTCCTAAAGTACTTGAGGTTATAGAATATACCCTCATAGGATAGAACGATTTACTTCATCAGAATAGTGGTACCTCATATTTCGTTAAACTTTTAACTCACTCAACGACAATAAATCACACAAAAATTTTAAAATACAACAAGAAGAAGAGTAGCAGATTAAAAACAATTGTGGCTGAAAAATGAGAGGAAGCCCCTCTATTTATAGTCAACAAAGGGTAGTATGAACAAATGTTTTTGTGTCTTATCTGAAAAGTCATGACCTTTTCGAGAAAGCACAGTCCTTTGAAAAAGTCACAACTTATTGAAAAAGTCACAATTCTTTGGAAAAGTCACAACTCATCGAAAAATCACAACCCTATGGGAAAAGTCACAACTTATCGGAAAAGTCACAACATATATTAACAAATGTTTTTGTGTCTTATCTGAAAAGTCATCACCTTTTCGAGAAATCACAACCCTTTGGAAATGTCACAACTCTTTGGAAAAGTCACAACTCATCGAAAAGTCACAACCCTTTGAGAAAAGTCACAACTCATCGGAAAAGTCACAACTTAGCGAAAAAGTCACAAACTAAGTTAGGGATATTATAGTAATTTAATATTCAAGTTAGGAGTTCATACTTTTAAGGTAATACAGATATAGATTATATATATTATAAGTAAGAACTCCAACAATACAATAATAACTAAGTAATGCATTATGAGTGATGGAGGAGAAAGTACATTTAAGAGGTGTAACTTAGAGATTTTAAGAGTGACTAACTTTCAGTATTAATCATAAGAAAGTTTACTGTCACTATTCATATGAACTTATATTTTATTATTCATTTATAATTGTTTACTTAATTTTTTTATTTAATAATATTCATAATATTTTTTAAAATAGTGTAGTACATGGTTTGATATGCACGTGCATCAAAACTAGTATTATATTAAAAGTGGGAAGCCTCAAAGTTAAAAGTTGGATTACGATTTTCCCCTTGTTATAAATTAAAATTATATAAAATATCTAATTATTTAATAATAATAATTTACATTTTAATTTAAATTAATAATTCCAAAAATCTATACATACATTACTAGCTCTTCCTCTTCCGATAACTTTTTCCATAATTATGATTTATGTGGATAATGTGGGATCATATTAATTTAAGATGAATTTTCCGCTTTTTTTCTTCAATTTCTGCTTCTTTATAATTTCCATAAGTTTGTCCCCTTTTTTAATTAATATTATTTTTATTACTTTTTAGCTTCCATCTGTTAAAAGAACTTTTCATATCCTTTTACCTTCTATAAAATCAATAGGTTTAGACTTGGGTTCCTTACCAAATTATTATACGCTTTCTTCTTTAAATACTCAATATTCTCAACACTTTGTGCACAAATGTATATTTTTTCATATTAGTTTCTTCAATTAAATTTTCTTTAAATTAAGTAAATATATAACCTATTTTGTTTAAGCTACGTAGAAATTTACTTTGCTCACTTTTGCTCATTGTTGTTCATTGCTTGAGCTTACACTCTTCATAATTTGTTTCATATTATGTTTATTTTTCTTGGTCATCTTTTGAAATTCTCGCATATGCTCAATCGCATCATTTATTTTTATCTATTATTTTTTAAAAATATACTAATTACCATAGAATACACGTGTGTTGCACGTGTTCGAGAACTACTAACTAATACATATGTTAATTATACATAGGCTGAAATACCACCAAATAAGAATTTTCTCGCCTAAGAGGCATCTAGTGAGACTTTCTATATGTGGATCAGGTACTTGGGGGTTCTCCCGCAACATCTAGGGTTGCTTTGGTAGCTAGTAAAGAGACAAATTATTCATGTATTTCTTTATAAGTTATACAATGTGTGATAGCTAGTTAGAGAGTATATTATTCATGTATAAAATGAATACGACATTTAATGTGCAATTTAGAAATTTTCATAATTAATACTTGTACAAGTTATGAATAAATTTGTATATTATTTATGTAGATTGGAGGATGGAACAAAAGTGCCAGTTTGGATTAGCTTATTTTTAGGTATTTTTGACTTTTGGACACTTTTTTAGTTTTGGAGGTGTTTGGAAAGGTTAAAAAGTGCTTTCACGCACTCACTTTTAGGCCAAGAAAATTTACAAATAAGTCAATAGTAGGGTATCATCTACTTATGACTTTTAGCTTTGGACTTGTAAGTTATTTTCTACAAGTCCATCTAAACAGGCACTAATACATGCCTAACTAATAATTATTATTCTATTGTTTTTTAGTTGTTATGTTGCATTTTTCTAGAGTCAATTTGACTAAATTTAAAAGTTAAATTAGATTACATTAATTTAATATTTTAAAATGAAGATTTTGATATGAAAATACTATAAATTGTATGTTTTTTTCATATCAATATCATGAAAAATACATATTAAAATGTTTGAGTTTAAAAAAGGAAATTATAACAACTAAAAAGTTATGAAGGAAATAGATTACTAATAACTAACATAATTGAAATGGTCTTACCAAACAATCCCGTGGCTTTGAATTAAAGGTGACATTAAAGTGTCAAAATAAAGGGGCAGTCACATAACTCTTAATTATTGAGTGTAGGTGACAATTATGTGATTAATGATTAAGGATTGTGGAGTTGCCCTCAGATTTATAAGTTGGCAGTTTGGTCCATTGAATTAAATGAGGGGTAAAAGGGTAAATGACTAAAACCTAATTTAACCAATTTTGGTGGGAACCAAAACTGGAGGGAAGCCACCAGCGAGATGTACCAAAAGGGAGGAAATAAAACATTTTCCCCCACCTCCCTCCGTATTCCTATTCTTATTCTTCTTCTGCTTCGTTCTTGCTTGCTTGCTTTCCTTTCTTCTCGTTCTTTTCATCTTCTTTTTCTTCTTTTCGTACATTGTTGGTCTTGGCTGCTAGTCCTTGAGATTTCTTATTCTTCTTTTCATCTTCTTGAATCAGATTTAGCTAATCTAATCAGTGGACTGAATTTCTTTATGTATCAATTGGAATTACTTCATAAGTGATTGGGTTCACACACCATTGTTTTGGTAAGTAAAATTAACAGTTCTTTGAAATCATTCATCATCATCTGGGTAGCTGAAATTTTTTCAATAATTTGCATTCGCGTTTCCAACAGATGGCTATATATGTTGCAACAAGTGACTATTGGAACAAATTATAGTCTTATGTAGCAACAGAAAGGTTATTTCAATCGCAATAGAATAGTCATATGTTGCAACATATGACTTATACATTTTGTCACAACATGTGATTTATGTTTCGCAACAGAATAGTTATATGTAGCAACATATGACTTACATTTCGCAACAGAATAGCCATATGTAGCGACATATAACTTACACATGAAGCAACATATGACTTACATGTCGCCACAAAATAATCATATGTTGCAACATATGACTTATACATTTTGTCACAACATGTGATTTATGTTTTGCAACAGAATAGTTATATGTAGCAACAGAATAGCCATATGTTGTGACATATAACTTACACATGTTGCCACATGTGATTTATTTGTCACCACATATCAATTATATGTAGCAACATATGACTTACATGTCGCCACAGAATAGTCATATGTTGCAACATATGACTTACACATTTCTTCATTAGTACTAATTGTTTTTTTGATTAATTTCTTCAAGTACAATAAATGGAGGGATTATTTGTAGGTATTGATTGTCATGGTGAATGGGTCGAGAAGAAAAATTGATACATTTGGCGTTGGAAGGATGGTAAGAAATGGGGAGGGTCGGTAGGGATGACTGTCGAAAGAAATATTTTGTATGATGATTTTGTGAATTTAGTCATGCAAAAATATGGATACAATTGTTAACTAAAAGATCTTGTCATGAGTTACATTCCCCATTTATTTCATAATGAGAAGGTCTTACTTTTTAAAATAACTGATCAGCCTAGTTTGCTTATTTATTTGGGAGGAGCAGAGAGACCGCCCATATTAAGAGTCTACGTGGATGAAAATCCTATCGAGGAGGATCATACTCTAGAATAAGACCAACAAGATATGTTAAATGATGAATTTGATGTTGTGTACATGAATAATCACGATGATGATTTCTTTTTTGAGTCCACTAAAAGCCCATTTATGGCACGTTTAACCCGTTGAAGGGCTTGACTCTTGTGGGATGGGATGTGCTCAGCGGAAAAGATGAAGTGTCGGACTTTGAGACCAATAATCCTCCTACACCTATTGTTGGCAGCAACATTCCATGTTCTTCTCAATCGTCACGTGTGAATAATGTTCAAGATGATGAAACTGGATTTTATATGGGAATGACATTCAAGAACAAGGAAGAACTGGCAAATTCATTGCAAATTTCTTGCTTAAAAAAAGATTTTAGACTGAAAAAGATGATCAACTCTCGTAATGTGTTTTCTTTTAAATGTTCATATCCGGAGTGCAATTGATGGCTGAAGGCTGTGAAATTTACAAGTAGCGACAGGTTTGTCATTAGAATGTATGAAAAGTACCATTCGTGTGGTTCAGAGCATCTTACAAGCCATAATCCCCATGCCACGGCAAAAGTCATAGGTAAGTACTTTGAGAATAGGTTTCCCAATGGTAAAGGCCCATCCACAAGAGACGTGTCAAATCAACTCCGCACAAAATTGGGTTGTAAGGTAAGCTATTGGAAGATTTATAGGGGCATGGAGCATGCTAAGTCTAATGTTAGGGGAACACATGAGCATGGGTATGCAGTGCTTAATGTGTACCGTTATATGCTTGAAGTTGCAAATCCAGGAAGCAAGACGGCATTGTCGCTCGATGAAAATGGGAGGTCCAAGTACGTTTTTGTATCATATGCCGCTTGGATAACTGGTTTTCAAGAAATGAGAAAAGTAATAGCCGTTGATGGGACATTCCTGAAGAGCAAGTATGAAGGAGTTTTGCTAACGGCGGTGGCACAAGATGTTGAGAATCATATATTTTCAGTGGCTTTTTGTGTTGTGGACAAGGAATGTGATGCCTCATATGAATATTTTTTTCAAAATATGAGAAGTTTTGTAGATGATACTGATGAGTTGTGCATTATTTCTGATAGGCATCTAAGTATTCAAAAGATGGTTTCGACTATCTACCTTGCATCTCATTATGGTTGTTGCATGAGACACCTTGGGGAAAATATTCGAAATAACTTTTATAATTCAAAGGTAGTGTCCCATTTTTATAAAGCAGCAAAGGCGTACGATAGATGTGAGTTCAATGACCATTTCAATCAAATAAGAGATTTGGTACCAAAGGCGGCTGAAACTCTTGAACGTATTAGATTCCACACATGGAGTAAGGCATTTTTCCTGGTAAATAGGTACATTATTGTCTATACCATCGCGTTTGAGTTTATTGTAATTTTATGTGTTTTGATTGATTTTTATTTTTTGTTGTGTAGATACACTACAACAAATTTGATTATCAGGGACAAATAATTTCGTCATCCATAAATCATATTTCGTCACTAAAAATTTTGTGTGACGAAAAAAAATTTGTCGATCAATCGTCCCTAAACGTGTGTCACTAAAAGTATACAAAGACGATTTAGTGCTTCGTCGCTAAAACTAATATATTAACTACAAAAAGAAAAATTGTCCCCAAATGCATAAACATTTGTGACGAATTTATTTGTCGTAAAAAGTGTAACTTTTTTTGTAGTTAATAGTATGTTTTGTCACTAAAAAAGTTATTACTATCGACAAAACTATATCGTCGCTAATTATTTAGTTCAATCAGTGACGACATCAATTGTCTCTAAAGTTATATGTATTTCGTAGTTGAAAAAATATAATAT
>JAJOOR010030426.1:0-11128 GCA_036250505.1 Solanum acaule | reverse complement strand
CACACAATCCAATATAAAAATGAGGAAGAACGATAAAATTAGGGTGCCTCCTTTTTGTGAGAGAGAATATTTATTAGATAGAGTAATAATAAACCTATGCGGATACACCTAGTTACTTTTTTTTTGGTACCCCCTTTGGCTTCTCGGTTGTACCTATTGCCTTTATACATCTTCAGTAGCAAGCACAAGTTTCACACACTAGAATGTCATTATAGCTTGTCATAATAGGAAAACTGAAAACCTTCATCATTTATGCATGGCATACAAATTATTACATACACATATATCAAATAAATCACTCCTGATTAATCAAGCAGTCATCTAGGATATGAACCGTCTGTTCATTGTCTTCCAACCACATCAATTTGACACTAGAAAGTTTTATCTTTCTAATCGTTCTCTACATGATTAACTATCAATCAAGTAAAATCGGCCCTAAACTAGTAAGGTTCAGCAAAAGATGCAACATGAGGACTTCCCCTGAGGTTACACACTAGTATTACGCTCGCCTAAGCATGCTTAACTTCCGAGTTCTGATGAGATCTTTTGCCTTATTGTTAGTATGATCACATCCCTAGCATATTTAAACTATTTACCTACCTCCTTTTTGCTTGGAACTGCCTATTCTTTGAGCTCACATAGACACAGTTTTCTCAAATCTCTTAACTAAACTAGAAATGTGTGGCCAAATTCGTTTAGCTAAGAGATAAATGTACAAGATAACACCATAAAATCCACAATCAAACACAATTCCAATAGATTCAAAATCACTACCTGGTTTTGAAAGCTTTAATGCTCTATTATAAGCCAACAATGCCATTTCCTCCGCCGTTTGCGAACTAGCAGCTTGAGCAGGAACCTGTTCCAGAAAACAACGAAAAACACAATTTTCAGCAGTGAAATCGCTATAATTGCACAATCAATGATTAAACTTGAAAATCAAACTACCTTGCCAAGTAATTGAATCATAGACATTCTGGAATATGTAACTACAGATTCAAGCACAGTGTTCGATGCTCCCGGAACTGACATCAACCACCCCAGCGCCTGTACAAATTCATAACATAAAGTGATGTTAACAGTTAAATTCAGCTAAAACAACAAACTGATCACAACAAATCTAGAGACCTGAGAGGCTCCGCCGGAGAGATAAATGACAGCTTGAGTAGGAGACGAATGTATAGTTTCCACAAGAGCTCGGCGGCAACTATCGGTCATCGTCGCCGTCGCCGTCGCCGTCAATGGACGAATACGATCAGTTCGCTAGATTTTTTGTCTGCTTTTTCCGTCAAATTGATTGCGTCGAAACGGCGTCGTTGGTTGCACTACCAGAAATTTAGAAAATTACCATAATGTGATTAGCAAAGCTCGTTAGTTAATTGCATCACTAAACTAAATTATGTCTTAATTTTTTTAAAAAAATAAAAATAAATTAAGAATATGAAATACTAGAAAATCAAATTAAAATACTTTATTGCCAAATTAGTTACTACAATAACAACACACCAATATAATTTCACAAGTAGGTTATACAGAAAATACATATATAAGCAGATTTTACTCTTCGGTAAGTATTTGTTTTTCTCTTTTACACACTTTTTAATAAAATATTAATTAAGAGAGTTGTTTTGATATTTTACTCTTATTTATATTTTAAAGATATTTTTTTTAATTAAATATTTACTTTATTCATGTATTCTCAGCTATACTTGAAGTTTGTATCGTATTCAAGAACCATTACTATAATAAAGATAAATGAGAAAAGAATGTATGTGTCATTTGATGAAAGTACTCAAATCACTTTCGATAATTGATTTGTCAACCATACTTTCATCTTAAATTTAAAATGACAAATAATTTAAAATAATTATTTTTAGAAATTACGATAAATAATTTGAACGAGTGAGTCAATGTGATAATGTTAATATTTCAAGTGATGTTTTGGTTGATAATATAATACATAAAAAATACGATATAATCAATTAATTGAAAATAATTCTAATGACTTGAAATTTTAGTCAGTTAGTAAAAAATATTTTAATTAAATGACTTAGAATTTAGGTCTATCTGACTATTTTCCGTGACTGCTCCTTTAATCACGCTAGATTGTGAATTTTGAATAGATCATTTGTGATTATTTGCATTTAGCGTAGAATTATTATGCACAAAGTTTAAGAAAGAATTAAATAACGTAGAATTTAATAGTCAATCTTAATTTTCTTGTAACTTTTTTTTTTTTTTTGCTTTAATCAAGTGACCTCTTATTAGTGGCTGAGACAGATAGAGTTGAGGTGGTTCATCTGAACTCCATTCGATAGAAAATTACATTAGTTATATATAGTTAAAAAAAAAAACTCTTATATATATGTATGTATGTTGAACTCTCTTCAATTTTTCATGTGTTTACTTTATTATATTTTGGACCTTCTTAGTGAAAATCTTGAGTTCATCACTATCTTCTATCATATAACAACATCTTACTATTGCGACAATTATATAATACTTCTAATGAACTATTTAAAATACTAAGTTTTCTCTATTTTTATATTACGTAGAACTTCTAACGAACGGTTTGATATACTAAACTTTCGTTATTCCGAAATATTGTCTCATCACATATCAAGTCCTATGTACATCAACTAATTTGGCATTGTTTTGAGAGAATAAAGCAATAGTTGATTGATTGATATTTATCCAACTTTACTTAGAGATGCTTTTTTTTTTATATATATATAAAATAAAGTGGACGGCTTCTATTTCATTTGGGCTAGGATTATTATGTAATATTGGGACCAACTTGTATATAATAGAGGCAATTTTAAAAGTAAATCAAAGAAAAACAAAACAAAAATAGGAAGAATTTCTTAGACAAAATTATTGGATCCACGTGTACTCTATATTATACTTTTACCAATTAACCATAGCAAATTAAAAAAAATTGTTCTCTTTTGAGGCTTAGTATTGAGAATACAATCTTTTATATAATAATAACATGTCACGATAATATTCTCACAACCTGAAAAGGTCATATTATACGTAAAGTCTTTGTGAGGGATAGAAATGTTATTTCTAATAAATTCTCGATTTATTAAAGTGTTAATCGTAAGACTTAAATTCCGAAATCATCTCAAGACATTTAGAAATCACTTTACCAAAGGCATGAAGAAGATTTCTAGGTCAAATAAAGCATGTAGAGTGATTAATTAGTCAGTCAAAGTGCATGCTTTTATAGAAATCTGCTACTAATTACTTATTTAATTTTGCTAATTAACAATAGATTATTTTTAACTCAATTGTCCAACAATATAAAGACAATCCTCACTGTCATATGTGGACACTTTTTTACCAACTTTAAATCTTGGCCCTACATCTCTTCTTGTAATTCTAACCCCTCAAAAAACAAAAAACAAAAAAGTGGTCCTCAAATTTTGTTTATTATTACAAAATTAGCTAGTTTGTACTTTTACCATTTTGTTGATAAAATAATAGAGTTACCCCAAACCTAACTTGTTGTGAGTTGTCATTTCTTTAATTTATTTCTTTTCATAAGGTATGGTCCATCACTTGGTACATATTTCCAATTTCTAGAAAGAAAAATAATAATTTATTTTTTAATTTATATAAAGATATTTAATTAATATATATAGAGAGATAGAGAAAAGATGAAAGAAGATGTAAGATACATCATAATGAAATTTTAATGACTATACAAATATGTGAAGGTAGCTTAGTGGATTAAAATATGTTGTGGATTATAGATAAATGAGAATTATTGATTGTAAAAGAGAGAGAAACGACTTAGATGGTGATAATTGTCTATTCTGTTCGATTAGATTGATAGATATAAAACTCTATTTTTTTAAATTTAATCAATCAGATTTGACATCTAAATATGAACTCATCGAAGTTAGAGAAGGTTTCAAGGGCTAGATCGTTCACTGATTCTAATTAATTTAGAGTGTCGTTGATTCAATCAGATTTGATGCCTATACTAGAAATTTTAAATTGTCTATCTCAAATCCAATAAAAGAGAAGAATTATGGTAACTAAAAATCAACATAAATTTTATTAATTCATGATAAATTCTTATAATACAAATTTCATCGGAAGGTATCCATCTAAGTATGCATTACTTCAGTACCCAAAATGTGATGAAAGTTTACGTAAAAACAAAAATAATATCGGCATAATATTTTTCTCATTTTCTTTTTCCACCTTAGATAAGAAGGTATGAATGTCCTTTTTTTTCTTTCTAATTAACAAGGTATGGAGGTCATGATTAGAGTGGAAGCTTAACATATAGTTGAACATTCTCTTATTTTTTAACGTGATTAGTCTTGGTGGTAGAGCATCGTGTCTATCATAGTATTAACTCTATTCATATAGTTTCTTGCTTTTGATATCTAATATCATTTGTTGTCTATTTGTTCCTTTCATTAATGTTTTGAATCATTTTTTACCATAGCGACTCCGTACCCAAGAGAACTTTATCGTTGTCTATTGTTATTGTTAATGTTCCTTTCATAAATGCTCTAAAGACTCCCTAACAAAAGGAATTCCGTATCCAAGAGGACTCAAACACAAGACGTTCGTTAAGGATAAATGAATAGTTACCACTCCATCACAGCTTTCGTGGTGCAATTGTTGTTATTATTTCAACTGTTTCAAAAAATCTTTTTTTTTCTACATTTACCTTAATGGGTCCTAAAATTGTCCCATATATATCCTTATAACCCCACTACATTGATATACTACATTAAAGCTTCTTTTTAGTTCTTTCTTCTGTTTGTTTTTCCCCAGAGTTGAGAAAAACATTAATCTATTTTCCCAACGTCTCTTTATTTGGTTAGCTGAAATCAACTTTACCTTTTCTCACTCTCAAAAGTCTCACCTTTCACACTCTTTTTTCTCTCTTAAGCTCCATTCTTGGTTATCTGGTGTACAAAAGGTAAGGTCTTTGAGACACCCTTTTGCTCATTTTTCATTTTTCAGTTGTCACTGTTCTTGATTTCATCATATTTGTAGATAAAAATGCAATCTTTTTTGTTTTTTTGCATTTTCTTGATTCTGTGTAGTTGTGTTTTTGTTACTTCTTTGAATGATGAAGGGATAGCTCTTTGGTCATTCAAAAAAGGTATTGGACAAGACCCTGAAGGGTCACTTAAAAATTGGAACTTTTCTGATGAAACCCCTTGTTCTTGGAATGGTGTTACATGCAAAGACCTAAAAGTTGTATCTGTTAGTATACCTAAAAAGAAACTCACTGGGTTTCTTTCTTCTAGTCTTGGATCTCTTACTGGGCTTAGACATGTTAATTTGAGAAGTAATTTGTTTTCTGGTAGTTTGCCTGTTGAGCTTTTTGAGGTTCAAGGTTTGCAAAGTTTGGTTCTTTATGGGAATTCCTTTTCTGGGGTTATACCTATTGAGGTTGGGAAGCTAAATTATCTTCAAACTTTGGATTTATCACAAAATTTCTTGAATGGGTCTGTGCCTATAACATTACTTCAGTGTAGGAGATTGAAGGCTCTTGATTTAAGTCATAATAACTTTACTGGTGTTGTACCAGAGGGGTTTGGGGGTAATTTGTCTGCATTGGAAGAACTTGATCTTGGATTCAACAAATTTGATGGTAAAATTCCAAGTGATTTGGGAAATTTGTCTAATTTGCACGGAACTGTTGATTTGTCTCATAATATGTTTAATGGTTCGATTCCGGCTAGTCTTGGTAATCTTCCTGAGAAGGTGTATATTGATTTGACTTACAACAATTTGAGTGGTCCAATTCCACAAAATGGTGCTCTGATTAACAGAGGACCTACTGCTTTTATTGGAAATCCTGGGCTTTGTGGACCTCCGTTGAAAAACCAGTGTTCTGCGCAAAGTGACGCAAGTTCACCGTCCTCGGAGCCATTCTTGCCTAATAACGTACCTCCCTTAGATGGTGCTGGAGGGGATGGGAATGGTAGAGGTCTGAGTAGAGGTGCTGTAATCGCGATAATCGTGGGGGATGTGGTTGGAATTTGTGTTATTGGGTTGTTATTCTCGTATTGTTATTCGAGAATCTGTGGTTGTGGGAGGAAAAAGGATGAATCCGGTTTTGGTTTTCAGAAGGGGGGAGGGAAAGGAAGGAAAGAGTGTTTATGTTTTAGGAAGGATGAGTCGGAGACGTTATCGGAAAATGTTGAACAATATGATCTAGTGGCACTAGATAATCAAGTGGCATTTGATCTTGATGAACTTCTCAAGGCATCTGCTTTTGTTCTTGGTAAAATTGGTATCGGCATTGTGTACAAAGTTGTGCTTGAAGACGGGCTTAACTTGGCTGTGAGGAGATTAGGTGAGGGTGGTTCGCAAAGATTTAAGGAATTTCAGACAGAGGTGGAAGCAATTGGAAAACTGAGACATCAAAATATCGTGACTCTTCGTGCCTATTATTGGTCTGTCGACGAGAAACTACTGATATATGACTTCATTCCAAATGGAAACCTTACCACTGCAATTCACGGTATGCTTCAAACTTAGGCTGTTGCATTCTCGTTTATCGTTTTTTCTTTGATTTCCACAACTGTTTTAAGCTTTCATGATTATTAAGTTATTAACTTGTCTTTTCACTTGTGTGATCAATTCTTAGGAAAACCTGGTATGGTGTCATTTTCACCGCTTTCGTGGTCCATTCGACTGAAAATAATGAAGGGAACTGCAAAAGGTTTGGTTTATTTACATGAGTACAGTCCCAAGAAATATGTTCATGGTGATCTAAAGCCATCTAATATATTACTTGGGCACGACATGGAGCCCAAAATCTCCGACTTTGGACTTGGACGTCTTGCTAATATAGCCGGAGCATCTCCTACGTTGCAATCCAACCACATGACCTCTGACAAACCACAACAAAGTAAGCAAGGCAGTGCACCATCAGAGTCCGGGACAGTTACATCAACTACAACATCTGGTTCTTGCTACCAAGCTCCCGAGGCATTGAAAGTGGTGAAACCATCACAAAAATGGGACATTTACTCGTATGGAGTGATCTTGCTTGAAATGATCACGGGAAGAACCCCAATTATCCAAGTAGGTTCTACAGAAATGGATCTAGTAAACTGGATTCACTGGTGCATTGAAGAGAAGAAGCCACTTTCGGATGTATTGGACTCATATTTAGCACAAGATGCTGATAAAGAAGAGGAAATGATCGCGGTTTTGAAGATTGCAATGGTGTGTGTTCACAGCAGCCCGGAGAGAAGACCTTCAATGAGACACATATCTGATGCATTAGAAAGACTGCAAGCTTCCTCTGAATGAACGATCGAAACAGAACCTGAAGGCTTCACATTGCAGAGTAAGGATCACAGCATCTAACCGATAACTATGGAACACGATCACTGCTTGGCGCGCGATCATATTGACTAACAGTAGTAATCTCCACTTGTCTGTTTGAATATTGGCCTTCTGGCTCTCTAATTGCAAGGTTTTTGTTGTGTCTATTTGTTGTTTCCTTCTATTGATGAACATAAGTTATTTGTTCTCTTTATTACTACTACTATTCATCTTTGTGTGTCACAAATGAGTTTATGTAAATAAAAATGATTGTCAAAATAATAAATATGATAGGTGTAAGCAATAACTTTATGTCTGGTGTGAGTCTGCAGTGTTGGTACTATTTTTGTCAATATTCTTTGTCAGTAAATGAAAATCTTTTAACAATAAGATATTAATGTCTTGTAGTACTACTAATAAATGCATTTTGTGACAGCTGCATGATTTTGTCATCTACCCTTATCTCAGTTTTACAGTTATTGGTTGTTTGCTTATGGTAAATTTGAACACTGAGATGCACTGACATAATACACGTAAGTCGCTACATAGGATACATAAATTATCACGTAGGACGCATATAGGATGCATATGTTACTTGTTAACTTTATACAAATTTGTGCACATTCAAAGTTGAACGGTGTCTAGATGCAAGTTGAGGTCAAGTTAAAGAGTAATTATGGTGCATAAAGCTTTCTGCCATATGCATGGAGTTTAAGGAAAGATTCACCACATTGAATCTTATGTGCACAGTTTTATCTTACATTTCTGTAAAAGGTTTCCCCGGCTTGAAAACGTAACATCCAAATCACATGATGTCAACTTTAAACGTTACACCGCAGGTCGCAAGCCAAGCTCACAAGTCTTAACTTCTATTATGATGATAGTGTACAAATATTTACGTTATCAAGTTACCAAAAAGATAATTATAAATAATAATCGTTCATTTAAAAATGAGATTAGTAACCTAGAAGAGCACATGAATGAGCTTATCTTGCATAATATTGACTGTATAAAAAGTATTTGCGCTATCAAATAATCCAAAAGATAATTGCAGATAATTGTTCATAAATTTTTTAATCAACAACATAAAAAAAGACATAAATGAAATTATTATTTTGATGCATGCACCTAGGATGCCATCTAAAAATGTTTCTTGAATTGAAGGAAAAAAGAGGCTAAATTTAATCATGAGAATAAAATGCAAATTAATTATTGCAAATAAAAACTTGTGGACCTTTTTTCAGATTACTTTTTAGTACATTTATTTCTGTATAAAAAATAAATCTGTTTGATTATTGATCTTTTTCCTTTATAGTTTCATCAAACAATTTTATTGATTCTTGATTGTGTCATACTACCAATCTCTTAAAGGAACTTGTTTGATATGAAAAGATTTCACACAGCTAGTATATCTCAAAATACTTTCTCCGTTTCAATCTATCTGTCTTAATTTTATTTATAGTCCATGTAAAAAAGCGTCTTTTTCATTTAGGAGCAATTCTTTAATTCTAACTTCCTATATGACATGTTTAAGACCATAAGATTAAAAGACATTTTGATACATTCTACATATTTTTAGTTTAAGACCACAAGATTCAAAAATCTTCTTTAATTTTTTTCTAAGCTATGTGTCAACTCGAAACCACACAGATAAAGTGAAACAAAGAAAGTATTATACATTTGCATTCTTGGTTGTAATATCAGACTTTATTTAGAATTTAGAGTTAATGAGTTCAGAATTATAAATCTATAAAGTTTTTCGTGTTTTTTTCGCGCACACACATATATTGAAAAAGACCAGTGTGGTCGTCACACACATGTTGTCATTAAACAAGATCCAACAACGTCAGATGTGACGCTCGTGATGAAGGGCTGACCAATGAAGGCGAGTCACAAAAAAGAAGGACTGACAGGTTCTAGGTTGACAATCTTTCGAAAAAGGTATGCACATAATATATGGAAGAGAAAAACAAAGAATTTTATAACTAAACATAACACAAGTTATATGATATATACGTTTTTAGGTTCGATGATAATGTAACTCAAGGGACAAATTTAAATTATGTGTATGAAAATGAACCTCTTATTATTTTTCAAATATTACTTTTTCATATTCCATACAATGATCAACTTCTTGGTGATGACTATAAAGCTAGCTATAGTCCATAGAACACATGAACTTTGGCCAAAAGACAATAATGTGTTACAGGTACATTGAAACTTATTGACATTTTAGTAGGTAGCTATGCATACAGACATAAAAGTATGGCAGCTTTTAGAAGTAATAGTATTCTTAGGGTGTGTTTGGTATGGAGAAAAATATTATTTTTTTTTCCATGTTGGTTGGTCAATTTTTTTTAGAAAATATTTACTTTAAAATAACAAGACGATCTTAGAAACGAGAAAATAACTTTTTCGTTAAAGATAGAAAAAACAAATTTCATAATAAGTAACATTTTATATTGATTATCTCATGTCAATCACCAACCCCCCACCCCCTCACCCCCACCCCATCGCCCTAGTAGCGTAGCTATATAGATTGAATGATTGTCAACCGAACACCTTTCGTTGGAAAGTTATATATATACATTAAAATCTTGAACATTTTTATCGAAATTCTTAGCTTCACTATTATATAAACCCCACACCCATACCCATTAGCTTGACTTCAACTGTCAACCCCATAATATTTACCTAGATTATAAATGTAAAATTGTTTTTGAGACAATATTTTTTATTTACTTATCAAATATTTAAAAATAAGTGAAAAAACACCTTTTTTTAAGAAAAATATTTTCCAACTACCAAACACACCCTTAATGACTATATATGAAAATGCAAAAATAAAATAAAATCTAAAGGGTTTTTATTTGGATATGCTTGGTCTTTTTAATTAGTTGAAACTTTATGGCTGTACACCATTAAATAAATTTTATCTTTTTTTGTGTGTGTATAAAGCTTGACATATTCTTGGTCTTAATTTCTTTTTACTTTAATTGCATAATATTTGACTTTTTTAAAATAAAACTTTATTGTCGGAATGTAATAATAATTGCGCCATTCATGCCAACTACAATGGGAGAATTTTAGTATACCTACTTGAAAGATTAATTCAATAAAATAATAATAATTATGTACATGTTAATAATAAACAAAAACAAATAATTGTTAAAATTATTAAGAAAATCGTCAAAAGGTTAACTTCGTCTTTCTTGAAAATAAAATTTTCATCTATCATAATTATTGATCGATTTACCATTCAATTAATCATGTGTTATCGTTAAGCTTGTACTATAATATACTTTTATAAATAGTCAAATAAAACATCTTTTATGCATGAAGGGATCAATAACATATAGTTTAATTGATTAAAGGTTAGAATAAAAGTTGAATTTTACCAATATTTTTTCCAACATATAGTTTTAACCAATAAAAAGAAGCATTAAAAAATTGATCTCGTGTATAATTAATTAGGATCAATCAACAACTTTTTTCCCAATATTTTAGAATTTTAATATTCCTAGTCAAGAATACTAGATACGATTCACCAAATAATTACATTAAGAATTTTGTTAATTTTTTGGCAGATGAAGTAATCATCTTTAATAGGGATAAGGGTCTGAAAAATACCCCAGCTTTGGTCGAATTTATTGTTGCGATACTAAACTTTCATGCGGACCTATTACCTCCCTAGACTATTTAATACCGTATTTTAAACATATATATTTGCCCACGTGGACATAAAAAATAATGCAAAATTATAAATAGTAATGTGTCCACGTGGGCACATATATACCTTTAAAATACACTA
>JAJOOR010030424.1:0-12343 GCA_036250505.1 Solanum acaule | reverse complement strand
CCCCCCCCCCCCCCCCCCCCCCCCCCCCCCCCCCCCCCCCCGCTGAAGGCTGGAAAAGTGGGCAGAAGCTAATATTATACTCACTCATATTAAAACGCGTGGAATCACAAAATATTTTAACTCAACAACATTAATGTCACTTGTGTTTGGTTAATGGTCAGAAATATTGTGTTTCAGTGAGTTTAAGGGTTCACTTGGCAAAATCGTAAGTATAATAGTCCAACTTACAGACGAACAGATACAAGGGCCTCACACATCATTCCACCAAAATAGTTAAGCACTCACTTTAAAGCATGCCTAGCAAATAATTCGACCAAAATAGTTAAGCATTCACATTAAAGCATGGCCAAAAAAATTAATGCTTTGTTTGTCACAATCAATTCTTGCCAATGAACCACCGTCTCTATCACTCACAAAGCATCAAAATTGGGAGAATGTTTGTCAATTGCCTAAAGTTGCAGAAGTTTCACCTTCTAGACTTCATGGATTGAATATATATATATATATATATATTCTTGGATTATATAAAGACAACAATCGAACCCCAAACTTAAAAGAAACATTTCAGTTTCACCTTGTGGAATTGGTGTTCATTGGAACATTTCAACCTTCATGTCCTTCCCACGTCTTTGTTTTTCACGTGCAACTGTTGAAGTACTAATTCGTGAAAAATACCTTACCTTGAAAGGTTTATTCTAATTACTCAAATTTACTTATGAATTTTCTTCTCTATGAATGAGAAATGGAAAACAATTACTCCCTCTGTCTCAATTTATGTGACTTGTTTTTCTTTTTAGTCGGTCCCAAAAATAATGACACATTTCTATATTAAATAACAATTTAACTTTAAAATTCCTATTTTACCTTTAACAAAATAATTTATAACCACACAAATTTCTATCATTCATTTTGGACCACAAGTTTTAAAAATCTTCCTTTCTTTTCTTAAACTCTGTGCTGAGTCAAACTACTTCACATAAAATGGGACGGAGGAAGTACTAATTACGTCTAGTTCTCGTTTATAGGTAGGATGAGACCACGTAGAAAAACATGCAGTTTTCTAACACTCGTGATGATGAAGATGTTAAAAAACGCAATGGTACGACTTGGATGATGAAGACCAGTACTGAATTGAACGGACATAATATAATTTTAGCACTCAATATTTATTTACACTAGATGGATTTTTTTTTTAAAATGACAACTTTGATAAAAAAAGAATAATCAAAACGGGAAACGCATTTGGAGATCAATAGTGGGACAACAATTTAAATATCATTTGCAGTCACATAACTCTAGTATAGTGGCCATCTTTCTTTCTTCTTTCCACCAAATGTCATAGTCCCATAAGTTTCGAAATCCGGTCTGCTATATTAGCTATTACAAATCCTGCAAATACCTGCAATCAACCAAGCCCAGAAATCAGAATCATGTTTTCCTATGGATCAATTGATTAGTAATACCTCCTTAAATATAGAAAGAAAATGAGTCAACTAGTCATTCAAGCGTTGGGAGGAAGTAATTATAAAAGAGAGATTCCAACTAAGATATGTACAAGTTACTTTGTTTTTTATATTTTCCTGCTCCAGCTATAACAGGTAACGACATCTTGGCTTTTCACAATCACAGGATAGAACTCGAAACTTTAGTGCTGCAAACAAGTTTTCTTTTCTGCATTAATGTTGTTACCTGTGCTGAGCCAAGAATGTATATAGCAGAATAATGACGTCCATGAATCACCATGTCAGCCACCATTGCAAGTGGAATTGTGAGAGACATGCCGAGAGTTGCAACTAATGGAGTTGTCCAAACAACACACAGTGCCCTAAAGAGGAGGGAAGCAAGTTATGGGTACAGTTGATAACGCAGAGGTGAAGAGTATGTATGGGTGGTGGATAACTCATCTTTCATACCAAAAGTAATCTGAGAGAACACTTCCTACAAGTCCATTGGCTAAAACAACTTCATCCAATTTAGCAGAATGAGGTATTGTGAACTTGGGTTCAATCCCTAGCGCAGTCAATGGCCATACTGGACAAAAAAAATTCAAATAAAGTAGTTTATAAAGACATTAGAACTCAATCATATAAAGAATAATATCATTTGTTAATAATAATAAATTTCATATTGTGAATACATAGCTTTCTGTGATAAGATATTAAGAAGATGCATAATCGCACAATTGTATTCTTTATGAATGTAGTGGGGAAACTAATTATCAGGTCATTGATCCTACATATCATCAGACTTCAGACCATATACAATTATGTATATACAACTTTAAGCAAGTAGGACACAAATAAAAAGGAGCAACTTTTAAGACATTAAGATCACCCCGCCAGTGATAACTGTATCGTCAACTTAAAGTCTTAAACGACCAAGTAAATCCATAGATCTAGAGAAGAACGGTGAAAGAACACATAATGATCAGCTTCTATGAGTCATTCCAAACTCCTGAATAACTGTTTTGAACTTAATATACCAGGCTCGTGGAGACGGTTTCAAACCGTGGAATAACTGACGCAATAAAAAAACAAGACCACTGGACTCTCCTGGAACAACAAGCCTAATGGTTGCTCCATATAAATTTTGCTAACAATAGGACCTTGGCATAACCCCAAAAGCTGTTAGCTTCATCCGATGAAGATTGCCCAAAACCATATAAGGACCCATTCTGATGCACAACTAATGTGGGACTCCTCCCCTCATGCTTAGGACAGGACATGTGAAACGTGGATAATATTACATGGAGGCTCAACATCATATAAACCAAGAATTGGAATGGTTCTTGCTTTGATACCACATGAGAAAATAAGACATGGAAAAATTGAGTGATAACTTCAAGTGGTGAAATAGGAAAGGATCAATCCAATAAATTCTAACTAATCCTAGTTGACGTACAATATCATTTAGATTTTCTTAACAAGCTACATCCGAGATTTTGATACACTGAATATAATTTGTTAAAGAACTACTCCCTCTGTCCCAATTTATGTGACACATTTCGGATTTCGAGATTCAAACAAGTCTATCTTTGACCGTAAAATTTTCATATATCTTTTAAATATTTTGAATTATCAATTATTGAGACTTATAGTACTTTTTATGTAGTTTACAAATATATAAATTTCATTTTTAAAAAATTGAAAATTTCATGAGCAAATTCTCGGTCAAGCTTAAACTGTTGACTCTCGAAAAGCGAAATGTGTCACATAAATTGGGACATAGGGAGTAATTTCCAAGTGAATGACATCAACAAACAAGAGACCAAAAGAGTGACATCCACTGCAATGAAGTCTGGCCCTCTTTTGTGACCATGAGTCTTGCCTGATGCTGGCAATTGGAAAAGTGAGACCAAGGTTATTCTATTTTTGTACCCTAGTAAACCATCACACTTATATGTAAGCATCAATAATTTTCCATATCATGTCATATTTTATAGTGCTACAGAATAGCGTTAAATTTAGAAAAAAGTTCCCAACTTCAAATGTGTAAATAGGAGGACTGGTGAGCACCCCAGACACTAATAGCAAGTAAAAGGTGACCAGCTAAGTTGGAGCCAAACTGACCAACATCGCATATTTATTATATAAGGGAAAGAGCCCAAATACGCCATTGAACTTTGAGAAAAAGGCTTATCTATGCCATCCGTTAAAAGTTTGGCTCATCTACGCCATTTCCTTTTGAGAAAAGGTTCATCCATGCCATTATTTGTTAATGGAAAACAGTTCCGGTTTTGCAAAATCATTTTTTACATGTGGTCAATTATGACTCTGCCACGTCAGTAATTAAATCACTTTTTAAAGGGAAAGGCTCAAATATGCAATTGAACTTTGAGGAAAGGCTCATCTATGCCATCCGTTAAAAGCTTGGCTCATCTATGCCATTTCAGTTAACAAATAATGGCATGGGTGAGCCTTTTCTCAAGCGGAAATGGCATAGATGAGACAAAATTTTAACGAATAGCATAAATGAGACTCTTCTCAAAGTTCGATGGCACATTTGAGTCTTTACCCTTTATTAAAACTTTTAAGTACTATAGTGGGGAGTCTATTCTCTTAATCATTGTCCCATAAAGAAAAATATTGTTAGCAATACATACAAGTTTCAAAAGGAAAGAATATTGGCATTTTGATGTCAAGAGCATCATACATTAAGTCAAGTCAACTACAACTAGTCACCATTTAAATGGCAAAACCAATAGGTCAAAAAGAAGTGTGGCTACAAACTTATCAATAGCTTTGGAGATAGATTGATCAACCAAACTATGAAAGTAATCAGCAAATCAATGCTGACTTCATAAATTGCATTTGTCTAGATTTACCTACCAAAAGTCCTATATGACACATACTGTCGCCAGAAGATTTCAGGTTGAGTATGAGACTCTGTCCTATATTCTAACCTATCTAAGCATGGCTTGTCTGATAACAAAATGGCTTAAATTATATCCGTCTTTATCAGATTTTCATGAGATTACAGACGACTATATTGGAGTCTTATCGTATTGCAACTTTTCTAGTTTACAACCTTAAAGATTTTTTTTTCCTCAACCTCAAACCTGAACTGGAAAACATGGAGAAAGAACTTATTTTCAGAAGACGGCAACAAAACATTCCAAAAGTGCAAATGAAAGAGACTGCTTGTTATATATACAAATTAGAACTACTTAACATTAGGGCAAAAGGATCAAATCTTACCAAGCCACCACATGGTCACAAGGGTACACAACCCAATGTACCCGAACAATTTTTGCATATCTACTCCTTTTCCTTCCTCACCAGCAACTTTTTTAAGAAGCACTGCAGATCATTAGGAGAAAACATTATCCACCTCATCATATTGTACAGCTAATACTTAGTATCAAGAATAATCCAGAAGAAGCCTAACCAGTGAACAACCCATACGACATTGCTGATAGAAGGCCAAAGAGGTCCCCAAGGAGAGAACGTTCACCACTTCTTTAAAATAAACAAAAAGTTTAACTATCAGTCAACACCCTGAAACACAGTTGAAAGAACACCAATGAAAACAACAGAGAATTTAGGATCCAAAGAAAATCGAAGATTGTATATAAAAAAGAAGTTGCAGTTTTATGTCGTGATTGGAAATTAAAGGGATAGAAAGGTTGATGTCTCAAGTTCTTTACATCAAGGATAAAACCATTACTTAGAAGTGGCGTAAATGAGAATGTTGAGATGTGTGAGAAATATATGAAAATAATATTATTGAATTGTTGTTGTGTCTACATTATTACATTGAGATCCTATTTATAGACACTAGAATACAATCTTTTACCAAGTAGGATACTATTTACTATTCCTATTTAAATAGGATTGTATAAACCTATTCCTATTCTAATAGGATTGTGTAAACCTATTCCTATTCTAATAGGATTGTATGAACCTATTCATATTCTAACACTCCCCTTCAAGCTAGTGCATACAATTCATGTACCTAGCTTGTTACCAATGTAATTAACATAAGGAACGATGAGGGGCTTGGTGAGATATCTGCAAAATTGACAATCAATCTCAATGTGCTTGTCTTCTCATTAAATACTTGATTTTGATGCATAATGTCAGTCAATCTCAACGTGCTTAATCTTCTCATGAAATACTGAATTTGATGCATAATACCGATAAAACACAGAGTGATAAAATTACAGTGTTGAAACTTTCCAAACCAAGCTTGCAAAGACTGTTTCAGACCATAGAGTGACTTACGTAATCAACATACAAGACTACTAAACTCCCCCTGAGCAATAAAATTAGGTGGTTGCTCCATATAGACTTCTTCACAATGCAACGGTCATTGTAAGTGCTCAAAATCTAGTATAAAGTATATGGATCATGTTGGAATCAATAGACGAGTCGATATTAAACAAGTCACCGAAAAATTGGCCGGAACATGCTCCTATGCTGGAGTATTAGATTTGATGGCTAAAAGTGGTCACAATCTAAGAAATAAAATTATATGGGTAGGGTCGGAATGATGTCACGACCCAACTAGAAAATAGAAATTATATAGGATAGTTCGAATTGATGGAACGACCACATTGAAAAAGAAAAAAAATATGGGTAGGGTCGGAATGATGGCACGACCCTACTGAAAAAGAAAAATTATACGGGTAGGGTTGGAATGATGGCACAACCCTACACAAATCAGATTTGAGGAGTCACCGGAAAGACGAATGGAACTATGCAAATCAAATCTGAGGAGTCACTGAAAAGACACATGATGCTATGCAACCCAGATATGAGAAAATAGTTCGGAAAAATCCACGGTACTACACAAATTAAATATGAAAAGTAGTCTGGAGAGATGCACGGTGCTACGCAAATAAGATATGCAAAAAAAATATAGTCACCGGAAGGATGGCACGGTGCTACACAAATTATATATGAAAAAGTAGTCACTGGAATGATGACACAGTGCTACACAAACCAGATATGAAAAAGTAGTCACCAGAAAGATCGCACGGTAATTAAATATGAAAAAGTAGTCACCGGAATGATGGCACGGTGCTACACAAATTAATTATGAAAAAGTAGTCACCAGAATAATGGCACGGTGCTCACAAATTAGATATAAGAAAGTAGTCACCGGAATGATGGCGCGGTGCTATACAAATTAGATATGAGAAAATAGTCACATGAAAGATACACGGTGCCCAACTTTTGCTAACATAATCATTGGCCAGACGGGCAACATATATGGGTAATAGCCACCCACCGGCAAGGGAAGCTCTTTGATTTTCTACCAAGATCGTAGAGGTTCTGATACCATGTGAGAAATATATGAAAAGAATATTATTGAATTGTTGTTGTGTCTACATTATTACATTGAGATCCTATTTATAGACACTAGAATACAATCATTTACCAAGTAGGATACTATTTACTATTCCTATTCCTACTTAAATAGGATTGTATAAACCTATTCCTATTCTAATAGGATTGTGTAAACCTATTCCTATTTTAATAGGATTGTATAAACCTATTCATATTCTAACAAGATGGATGTGTGGACATACTAGGCGAGATAGGATTAGGAACAAAGATATCTGGGACAAGGTGGAGTGGCTTCCGTTGTGTATAAGATTAGGGAAGCGAAGCTTAGATGGTGCGGGCATGTGAAGAGAGGATGTCTAGATGTCTTAGTGAGAAGATGTGAGAGATTGGATATGGTGGACCTAAGAAGAGGTAGAAGTAGGCCGAAGAGGTATGGGGGAGAGTGATTAGAAGGGACATGACACATTTGTTTCTTACCAAGGACATGACCCTAGATAGAAAAATATGGAGATTGAGGATTAAGGTAGAAGGCTGGTAGGTAGTCGCATGTTGTCTAGTTCTCCTTATTAGTGGTACTAAAATTATTTCTCTCCTACTTTCTTAGACTTCGATTTTACGATTATCTATTGTTTCTTTCGGTTATCGTATCATTTGTTGTTGCTGCTGAAATTCTCTATTGTATTTTATTTTCCTACTTGTTTGATCTGTTTTACTTGAGTGAAGGGTTTAGTGAAAACAGTTTGTATACCCTAATGAAGTAGGGGTAAGGTTGCGTACACACCATACCTCCCAGACTATTTCACTAGGTATGTTGTTGTTGCTTGCCATTACTTAGAAACTCTAAGTACCCTATTAGAGTAAGGGATGCGGAACTAAACTGACTCATTCTTGTCTCTAGCAGTCAACTAACTAAGAGAAGTCCAGTAATTAGCCTACCTTGCACTACTTGAAGCCATTCATCAACTCATTTTTGGTTCCTATTCTAAGAGATCCTTGTGGCAAACGGCGGTGAAAATTGTTTTCAATGATCAAGGAAAAAGTGAAAAACAATGCCAATTTTCTAACACTCTTGATAGTTAAAAAATACAATGGAAATCCCTAATTTTCTTCCAATCCGTATCAGCAAACGTAGTATATGGAGTAAAACTAGGTTTCGATAGGTGGACCCATAATGAATTCAACACGGGGAAAATATCAGCTAGTTCAGAGAATGGATACGGGATAAGCATTTCCCCGTGAATTGCGATGATAGCTCTAGTATCGATAATGTTGGAAGCACCCGACTGAGTACATGACAATCGGGAAAAGAAGGATTGCGCAGCTGAGTACTTTTTCCCACACCTTTTACTAGTTCTCCTCCCCTGATTTAGCCCACCATCACACCCGACGTAGCTTGCAACGATCTCCAATTCTAATAGAAATCCACGTTTAACCCAAAGTCAAATCTTAGGTACGTCACATTATTCAAGTACTGTTTAGAAATACCGTTTTCCCTCGGGTATAAAGTAGCCCTTTTGTATTAGTATCCATAAGTTTATGCCCCATAAATAAACCCTTGCCTGGAGAAGAAAAAATCTCATTTTTCATTTGTAATACATATTTTTGCAATCACATGCTAAGGATTCTCAGATCTCATTCTTTCTTGCACTATTTCTTGCATTTTAACATCCAAATTTCTTACTCTCTATTCAGCTTTATATTCAGTTCATTTACTTGTGTTTCTTTAGCTTAGCCAAAAAAGAGAAGAGGTATGATCGAACCTAATTCACTTGACCCTATTTCAGAAATTTAACTTTGTTGGCATCCACATGATTCTTTCGGCATTTAATTTGGCAGCGTCTGTGGGGATAGGCAATTTTGATATTATTTTGATCTATTGCTTCTGCTCTTTACTAGGTCATCAATTTTAACCTACTCAGAAGCGTTACGACATCTGGAATTCCTTATAACAATCTAGCCACCGATGACAGACTCCATAACCCACTCACTGTAGGTTTGCCTTACCCTTTAGTTCCGTTAGATGTGTAGGTTGCGGAATGCTCCAAGGAGCATGAACAAAAAAGAGAAGACAATCAGGCTCCTTCGCAAGAAGAGGCCAAGGGCGTAAATGCAAGAACATCCATCTGAGCATCCTCATTTTCGCTACATTATCTTCCGCGCGGGTTTTTGACTGGCCAATACTCCGCCCCATATAACAGAGCAGGTCTAATAACCATTCTATAAAACTTTTGTTTTAAGTTTTAGTGGCACCTTCATATTGCACAAGACACAAGATGTAAGCCTCAAATTCATCCAACCTGCTCCAATACAATGAGTAATCGTCAATCTCCCCATTTCCTTGGATTATTGACCTGAAATACTTGAAACTTCCCTCTTGGGATGACTTTTGTACTCTTCATTACTTCTACATCTTCCTCGTGAGTATCGTCGATGACCTTGAAGGCTTGAACTCCAAGATTCTTTCCTAGTCCTATCAATCTAAACCCTTTACACTCCAGAGTCTGTCTCCAAACCTTCAATTTGCCATTAACTCCTCCACGTGTCCCATCAATCAATACTATGTCATTTGCAAAAAACATACACCAAGGAACCTCCCCTTGGATATGTCATGTCAATTCATCCTATCAACAATGCAAATAAAAATGGACTAAGAGTTGATCCCTGATGCAATCGAAGTGTTCTAAGTCTCCTCGTACGGCCCTTACTAGGTCTTTACTAGGGTCTTGGTTTCTTGACATGTCCTTCATTCTCCTAACGTATGCAGTCCATCTTTAACCTACAAACATTTCCAAAGAATCCTTCTCGGGACTTTTTCATAAGCTTTTTCTAGGTCAATAAACACCATATACAGGTCCCTCATCCTCTTTGTATAATGCTCCACCGATCTCCTTACAAGATGGATGGTTTCTGTAGTTGATTGTCCCGATATGAATCCAAATTGATTCTCTATAATAGACACACACCTCGTTATCCTAAATTCCACTACTCTCTCCCAAACTTCCAAAGTGTTTGCTTAGTAGCTTGATACTCCTATAGTTGTTGCAATTTTGGATAGCTCCCTTGTTCTTGTACTACAGGTTCAAGCATTTTCGTTGTACTAAAGATGACATTAAACAACACAGTTAGCCACTCCATACCAACCTTATATGCAATCTTTCAAAATTTCATGGATATCTCATCGTCTCATCCTACAAAAGCCTCTTTAACCTCGAACTCAATACCCAAAATATTGACAACTCTCAAAGTGCTCTAACTCACCTAGCACAATACTCATGTCTCCCTCTTCATTCAAAAGTTTTGTGAAAGTAAGTCTGCCATCTCCGTCTAATGTGTGTCTCCTTTACCAATACCTGGTCTTCCTAATCTTTGATGCACTTCACTTGGTCCAAGTCTCGGACCCTCCTTTCTATCGCCTTGGCGAGCCTATACAACTCCTTATCCCTGCCTTCATCTTGCAATTCCTTGTACAAACATTCAAAAGTTTTCGTCTTAGCCACTTTAACTGCTAACTTTGCTTCCTCATTCACCTCTGTATACCTCTCTAGCCCTCTCTATTGGTCCTCATTTCCTCCTTATTTTTACTCTCCACCCATTTGACAACCTTCATGGTTGCCACCTTCCCTTGGAGCACTCCATTCCACCACCAATCCCTTCGGCGACCACCATCGTTATCCTTTGAGACCCCAACACCCTCTAGCTACTTCCCTAATGCAATTAGATTACCTATACCACGTGTTGTTAGCATCCCCAACTCCCCCATTGCTATCTGTTTCTCTCCATCTCTTTAGCTCCGGCCGTAGTCAAGCCGGCTTATTTGATCCTCTGTATGTCAAACAAAGTCATCTTCTTCCTCTTCCTCTTAATTACTAAGTTCATTGCCAAGAGCTTATGAGTTGAGAAAGCTCATTTACCTGAATTATTGTTTTTACCCTACGTTTCGATAAACTCCTTTATTGGTCCTTGTGTTTTCCATTTTCCAATGTTATAGACTTAGCCTTGAATTTTCGAATTTCCAGAAGGAACCCTAATAATCCATGTCCTAGCAAATCATCAAAAGGAAGATGAAGAAATTGAAATCCTTAAAGTTGATAGGTTCTTAAGTGTTTCAACTTTTAATATGGAAGGAGAAAGAATACTAAAGCTTTTGATATAACAGATTTCAAAAGAAAGCTCAGAAAGGGAAGGTGAAAAGGAAACAACAAAGCTTGGAAATAAAAAAAAGAAATGCAATACAAAGAGAGAAAAATGAAGGTGTACCATCAGCAACTAAAAATGCATTAAAACAGAAGTTGACCCACCCCCCACCACCCGGCCCTCTCCAGGCTTTCATTACCTCCACCCCACACTTTCCCTTGCCCATCCTAGTTGCTGTTTCAGTTGACCGCTATTTTCCGAATGCCCCACATCTCTCCGTTTCCTGACTTCCCTACACAACAACCCCGCTCCTCACCCTGTCTCTCGATAGCACCAACTTGTCTCATCCAACCATTGTAAGAATTCTTTTTCCCTCCTCCCTGTAGATCTGTGCGGACTTGCAGGCATAACACACCACTTGTGGCCAATCTCTTGCCCAAATGGTACCTCTCTATCTCCAACTCCTCTACCGTATGACTCCTTCCCACTTTAAGCCACAGCCAACCTGCCTTTCACAGTATACCCTTCTACGCCACCACCCACCGCATCCCATGGGTTCCGCTGTACCAATTCCTACTAACATGGAAATTGGCACTATGAAAGCCCAAAGTACAAGAAACCTTGATATTACTACAGTTAGTGGAGTTACCAAAACAGCTAAAGGCCAATAAAGAGCTGAAATGCATGGTTCATGGGAATGCTATGTTAGGAATATGAACTGTTTTCTAATCTCACATACATTTACAGTCGCCTATGACCAAATCATAGCAAATCTAGTTCATTCTATTCTACTTCGTAATTGAACTATCGATTCTAACTTTGCCACCTAAAACTGGAGGTGTTTGTTTCATATATTAGACAGAATCACAGAGAAAAACAAATGCAGCAAAACAAGTAAAATACGTAAATTATTTAGAACAGATAACTAGGCGTCAAAAGAAATTCAATTATAAGTTTTTACACCAAATGTAACTTCAACCAGAAACTACCAGACTTATATTGAACTCAATAAAACCTAGGTGCGATAGAAATTCATTTAAAGCAGTTCCAGTCAAGTCAATAAAGTGCAGGAATTCTTACGAGGAAGAATTCAACTGAGATTCATCAGTCGCCCATGTTTTTCCTAGAGTGGTCATGACAACACCAGACATGCTAACAAAGACTGCAACTACTTTGGCCATATTTAAGGAATCTTCACCAAGTATTACACCAACAAAAAGAGTGAATAATCCCGACGTAGAAGATAGTACTGTTGTGCTTGCAACACTTGTATGCTCAAGTGCTGCATTTGACAGGTACTGCAGAAAAAACAAAAGACACAAATAAGCTCAAACAATTGAGTTTTCTAGCAAGCAGTTTCTCTTTTCTCCTCTTTTTCCTTCCGGTTCACCTGGGAGGGTTCTCCTTGGGGAAGGCAA
>JAJOOR010030423.1:0-11318 GCA_036250505.1 Solanum acaule | reverse complement strand
AATTAGTGAAACAAATTGTAAGAATTCAGTAAGTAATCTGTAAACAAAAGTCAATTTTGGTTGTTAGAGAATTAACTAGGGTATACGTGTTCCCTATAAGCTCATAATGTAGTAATCCTAGTAATAGCAATCCTTTCCTAGTGTACTACATGCAAACTGATAAGCTAGGTATCTCTAAATCCTTGGTCTGGCATCTAGAGAATTTCACCCCACACCTTGGTCCGGCTACGTGTGTATAATTTACTAACCCTTACCTTTACCTCATATTAGACATCACATTGATGTTTGGCGTAGTTATTACTTCGCACCAATCGACACTAGACTATTAGATAGTATCACACTAAATTCATGTTGATAATTCTTTTCTTGTTGATTACCTCCTTGGTCCGGCAAGTAGCAACAAGGCGAGTTCTAACATTGTGCATCGTTAAAAAGACTTTTAAATGAAAGAATTATCAATGCATGCAAAACACTATTCAAGAATTGCTTATTTACCATTCATACTTTGTTAATCACTCATGGTTCCACAGCCCTAGTTGTGGAGTAAAAGATAATGGATTGGGTGAAGCAAACCTGTGGCGCATAGCGCCAAAGACTCATCAACAAGCGGGTGGGTCCGATTTCCCGGATCCCGCTGGAACAATACTCGGGTCACCCTCAGTAGTGCCCACATCAACAAGGACAGCACCATCAGTAGTGCTATCCGCCACTCTAACTGAACCATCAGTGGTGCTCACATCAATCCTCACAGGCACAAAACTCGATTCCCCAACAGCAGCCTTAAGCGCCCTTTTCTAGTGCAACTCTTCATCTAATATCGATGCTCTCCTCGCCTGCTCCTCCTGCTTACACTCTTTTTTTCTAGTTCGAGCATCATCAATGGTATTAGAAGGGTGACTAGAACTGTGCCTCTTGCCACAAGCACGGGTGGGATTGGGCTGTGTCTCTGTGTCCACCCTGAATAAGGCATCAAGAATGGTATCCTCAGTCAATACCATCGGTGCATGCTCTAGCTCATTCGCAGGAATCTCAAGAATGGCATCCACATCAGCTCGGAGACTAGCCAACTCCACCCGAATGAAGTAAAGATCGGTATTGGGGGCTGATCGGGCCAGAACCCTCAACTCAAAAGTATCAAGGCATTTATGAACTTCCTAGATCTGCTTTGCCACCTTTTCTCAATTTTGGCCTCAGACTCCGCTATCGACTTTTGCATCAAAGGCTGGATGTGGTGCAACAACGTGGCCATCTGAGCCTCTAATTTCTGTACTCTGGCCATCGGGACAACGACAACTCCTGATGGTGGGGTGGACCTGGATGAGCTAGGAACCCTACTAGCTGCCTGAGAAGATGATGCTGGGATAGTATCGGTGTGGCCTGGTATAATGGGATCACCACCCTGTGCCTGCTTCACCGTGTCTGCAAGATCTGTGACCAAGGGAGGTACCTCAACGTGGGGCTCTTGGCGTTGTGCCGCCACATTTGCCTCATCTCGAATGAGGCCTATATCCAAAGTCCCAGTAGATCACAATGCCAGATCGGGACTCCTGAGTCCCTGCACAATTGGAAAATCAAACATGGAAAAGGGTAAGTAGTGGAGGTCTTGAATGCCCTCTCGTGAATCTCTGCCAGCAGCATGCGGGCAAAGTCAATCTCCAATCCTACTACTAATGTGGCAACCATGATGACTCTTTCCCATGTGAGTTGGTTGTCAGCTTTTGTAGGCGACACCCTGTTACGCACCAACAACCAGAAGAACTTGGCCATAAAAATATAATGTGGCCTTTCGGATACCCAACTGTGGTGCGGTAACCCACTCCGCACGCTTACCATCTCCAGTAATGTATTTAGCCAAACATAGTGTAACAGCATCCCGCTGCTCAGCATTTCTTTGGAAAGCTCCGCCCCACACGATGTCCTATCGATAATAAAACTGTGCTGTATTCAGTGACCAAGAGTGACTAATGGTAGGGCCATAGAGAAAGCGGCTGATGGTGGCATGTGATATGTCCACCGAAAAACCTCGGACCATAGTGGAAGTGAGAGGGTCCTGGGCTGTGGGCTTGGACTGCTTGGAGATCGAACCTCGGAAAGTGGCATCATAGGAGGCGTAGAACTCCTGCACAATCTCCTTGCTATAAGTCCCTGGACCAGTCACACTTGTGAAGTTTAAAAAGCCGGTGGATGTCAGGGACAGTGTGCAAGCTCCCTGTGAGGACTCTGTGCTCCTCTGTAATAAGTCGGGCCATCTTCTCTTTGTCATTTTTCATCTTGGCATCCCGATAAATTTGCCATTGGCCCTCAACACACCATCTATTTGGCTCGCCGGCCACTGGAGTAGGTTCATCATTCCGTGGTGCTGGTACTGACTCCGAGCTAGAGGCCTCATCAGACGAGGCTGCTTGTTCATTTTCGCCGGACCCTATGGTTGATTTAGCAATGGACCCTGAAGCATGGGCAGACTCGGAGCCTGAAGCATGGCTAGACTCTGAGCCTGAAGCATGGCTAGACTCTGAGCCTGAAGCATGGGCAGACTCGAAGCCGGACGTGGACCCATTCTCTGAACTGGAAGCAGCCCCAGTTGGTGACTCGATCAGTGTGTGCTCCTCATCAGACTGGGAGATAGTGACTACGTCGGGAATCACCTTTCGGGGGGTGCCTCTAGTGACTCGGAGTGTACTGGGAGAGGTCCTTGTGTTGGGATCAATGTATGCCGGATCCGTTGCCACATCGTCATCTTCATCGATTAACCTGAAGCTAGGGGTAACAGATTGACTTGCCCCTTTTTTGTATAGGTGACTAGCTTCTTGGGTGCCATAGTACCTGTGGAAGAGTTATTAGTACTAAAACTAACTATAAACACACTCAAAATAATTTTAGAACTAAAGATGAACAACATCAAAGACCCAAATAAAATAAAATTCAGACAGTGGCTACAATGGTCATCTACGGTGGGGACCTATGGTCCGTAGACTGATCTACGGTTCGTGGAACCCTTCCGTGGATCAAAGGACCAATAATATTAGTCGCAGAAGGAAACCACAGATGTACAGAACGGTCCGTAGATTGATCTACGGACCGTAGTCCACCTCCGTGGTTTCACACTTGGTGAAATTTTCAAGTGCATCCAACCACGGACATGATCTACGGTCCGTAGATGGGGTCTCGTAGATGGGATCTATGCCAGGTTTTAGACACGCTTTAATTTTAAGCCTACATATTTAACCATTTTCAACAATACCCTAGTTTAACCATGCTTTTCAACATTTAATCATGCTAGTTCGTCATTCTCAGGATTCCAATTAATCATTTTAACAAGTCTTTAAGACAAACTTTGGAACCTGATATTATATGCCCAATTACTACAAATTACCCATCTTTAACGTAGGTTTTAGAACATTCACTAATCTAACTAGCATATTTTGGCTTAAGATTGTGATGATTGCATACTAACATACATGATTAGCAATTTTGCAGGGTTTCGAAGGGAAGTGATTGAGTCGAGGAAGAAAAAGGAGTTAAAGATGAGAAGCATGCCAGGCGCGGCGCCCCAGCACCACTGATGCATCAAGTGCGTGACGCGCCAAGCTTCAGTTAACTGCAACCCATTTTGGGCGCACTGGCAGCGCGGCGCGCCAGCCTTCTAGGCGCGAATTGGGCGCGGTGCTCCAGTCTTGTGCGGAGTTTTGGCGAAAGTTGATTTAAAGAGGACTCCTAGTTGAAGGGGATCCATTGTGAGGGTCGACTTTTCATTGGTGTGCAAGAGCAAGTATCTACGTTTGTAATAGGTTTTTGATCTTCTAACTCTTCTATTTTTCGAAAATCGTATGAACAATTGTATTTTGTGGTTTTCAAATAGCATGAGTGGCTAAACGCCCTAGTTCTGGGGCTGTAGCTACGAATCGATTGTTGATTATTAAAGGCTTTTTGAATTAATTCTTGGTTGTCATTATAAGTTACTTCTATATTCTTGTTTTAGTATTTTGTGCTTGATCACCATGAGATAAATATATTGTTTAATCTTAAAATCGAGAGAGGAGGGATTAGATAGACCAGAGAATATAGAGAGCTCGATCAACCCATTAGATTGAGGTGATTTGTGTTTAGGAGTGACGCCCGGACGAACAACTTGCTTGGTTACGAAATAGGATGAAATATAAATGCTCGCTAGTTAGTCTATTTATCCCCGCTCAACGATGTAGTTAGATAGCTAATTAGAGTAGGCGATTAGAGGTGTGTAGCCCGACTCATACAATTAACCTTATAAACCAGTAACTTGACAACTGAAATTAATTCTAAGCCAATAATATGATACATGATATTCAATATATGCTATAGCCCTGGAATTTCTTTTAACTTGCTTGAAACATCATATTAAAGTCCTTCACAATTAATTACTTTCATTTAGTGCATAATTAGTAGTAGTTAACAATCAATCATCAACTCTTGCAAAGGTTACTTTTACTTTAAATTGTAGAATTAAGTGTTAAATATAAATTGATCATAAGTTCCTTGGGAACGATAATTCGTTTCTTAAAGAATCTATATTACTTGCGCAACCACGTACACTTGCGTGTATATTGGGGAGCAACAGAACCCTAAGTCGAAACTTACATTTAGACTGTAAATACACATATGTTAAACGATATTACGACACACAATCACTATCCATCATCCCAAGGGTGTTTGCAAGTCAATTTATAAAACACATACCCAAGGTCAGGACCCAACTCCCCACTTCCTATAATCAATCTATGAACCGAAATTCAAAGTGAGGGGGAAAGTCTATTACCTTACAAGCAACGAGGAGTGGTGGTTTTGTGTGATAACACTAAGCTTTGAAAAACCACACTAATCGCCTAGTTGCACTGAACCCGTACACCGAACCTTGTGGGGAGTTTTGGGGATGAGTGGAGTTTTGGAGAGGAAAGGGAATTTAGGATTTTGGGGAAGAGAAAGAGAAGATTAATTGTGCAGTGATGGAGTGATTATGGAGTGATTTAAGGGATTTGGGGAGTTTAGAAACGGTTTGGGAGTAAATGGAGGGAGGTGCGAATGAATTTGAAAGGTGGGATTTTTAAATAGGAGGGTCCGGGTCAGGTCGGTCCAACTTAGGGTTAGGACCTACGAGACCCCGCTTACGGTCCGTAGGTCTATCTACGGTCTGTCAGTTGGGACCGTAGATCTCCTTTACACTTAGAAAAATTTAGACACTTACTGGGATCTACGGACACCATTCACGACACGTGGATGGTTTGACGGACCGTCGATGGGGTCCGTAGACCTCTGCACCAGACCATTTTCTGCAGATTTTTCATAGCGCGCCTGCACATGTAGCAACCATTAGGCTATTCTTTTTACATTTTCTGGACACTTTTTAGACACGGACCCTATGCTAATTCTAGCCAACACTAATACAAAACTAAAACATCTATCTAAATTAATACAGAGACTCAACTAAACAAAGAAAACTACTAGATGGAAAACTAAAACCTATCGTTGGCTAGATTGTACATCTTGGGTTGCCTCCCAATCAACACTTGATTTAACGTCACGGCACGACGCAGGCCTCTGGATTACTCAGACATCATCAAGAGCATAGGCCTCAACAACCTCTTGCACACTTTCTGCATTTCCCAGATAGATCTTGATCCTTTTCCCGTTTACCATGAACCCTGTTCCTTCACTGTTCTCAAGCTCAACCACTCCATGGGGGAGCACTTTTGTGAGCAAAAATGACCCTGTCCATTTGGATTTGAGTTTTCCTGGAAACAAGTGCAACCTAGAGTTGAATAGAAGCACAAGATCACCCACAGCAAATTCCTCCTTTTCAATTCTGTGATCATGATACCTCTTCATCTTCTCTTTGTACAAGGCTGAACTTTCATAAGCTTTTAGGTGAAACTCATCAAGCATATTCAAATAATTCATTATTTTATTAGATGCGGCGCTCCAATACAAATTTAGCTTCTTCATCGCCCACAAAGCCTTATGCTCTAGCTTTACCGGTAAATGGCAAGACTTCCCATATACAAGTTGGTAAGGAGACATACCTATGGGAGTCTTGTATGCAGTGCGATAGGGCCATAGAGCATCATCAAGCTTCATTGACCAATTCGTTCTATTAGCATTCACAGTCTTTGCCAAAATTTGCATGATCTCTCTGTTGGACACTTCAACTTGCCCACTAGTCTGTGGATGGTAAGGAGTGGCTACATTGTGGCGGACACCATATTTCTCAAGTAGCGCCTTGAACAACTTACTACAGAAGTGGGAACCTCCATCACTGATAATCGCCCTCGGTGTACCAAATCTGGAGAAGATATTATTTTTCAAAAATGCGGTGACACTTTTACCTTCATTATTGGGGAGCGCAACTGCTTCCACCCACTTCGATACATAATCAACCGCAACAAGATTATACTTCATCCCATGTGAACTCACAAATGGACCCATAAAATCAATGCCCCATACATCAAACAACTTTATCACCAATATAGGATTCATAGGAAGCTCTTGCCTCTTTGAAATCCTTCCTTCTCTTTGGCAACGATCACAAGACTTGGTGAAATCATGAGCATTTTAGTGGATGGTAGGCCAGTAGTACCCACACTGCAAAATCTTATGCGCAGTTCGAATACCACTATGATGCTCACCAACATGCGATGAATGACAAGCTTCAAGTACACTCAACATCTCAACCCCGGGCACACATCGACGAATAATCCCATCAACACAACTACGATACAAGTAAGGCTCATCCCAAAAGAATTTCTTCACATCATGCATACACTTTTTCCTTTGGTGAAAAGACAAATCTGGGGGTACCAAATCTCTCGCCAAATAATTAGCAAAGTTTGCGAACCAAGGAATCAGATCATGAGTTAATACCTGTTTATCTGGAAAAGCATCATTAATTTCATCCCCATCACCAAGCTTTAGCATAACCTCTTCCTTTAATCTGGACAATTGATCGGCAACTTGATTTTCGGTCCCCTTTCTATCTTTTACCACAAAATCAAACTCTTGCAGCAACAATACCCATCTAATCAACCTCGGTTTTGCATCCTTCTTCGCCATCAAATACCTCAATGGAGAATGGTCAGTATGCACTATGACCTTGGTACCAAGCAAGTAGGATCAAAATTTCTCAAATGCGAAAACCACCGCAAGAAGTTATTGTTCCGTCACAATATAATTCTTCTGGGCCACATTTAGAGCTTTGCTAGCATTGTAAATAGGGTGAATAATTTTCTCTCTCCTCTGTCCTAATACTACACCAAGCGCCACTCCACTCGCATCACACATTACCTCAAACGGTTGTCCCCAATCTGATGAAATAATTTTAGGTGTAGTAACTAACTTCTCTTTCAACTCTCTAAATACTCTTAGACAAGCATCATCAAAATCAAACTTATACTCTTTTTCGAGTAGTTTGCACAATGGATATGCAATTTTAGAGAAGTCCTTGATGAACCTCCTATAGAAACCTGCATGCCCAAGAAAACTTCTAGCACCTTTTACAGAGATAGGTGGTGGAAGCTTTTCTATTACCTCTACTTTTGCTCTATCAACCTCAATGCCCTTCTCAGAAATCTGATGACCCAGAACTATCCCTTGTTTCACCATAAAGTGGCACTTCTCCCAATTTAGCACCAAATTACAGTCTTCACACCTTTTAAGAACCTCAGCAAGATGATCCAGACATTGATCAAAAGTGTCACCTACCACAGAGAAATCATCCATGAACACTTCAATAGTGTCCTCCACCATATCAGAAAATATCGATATCATACAACGCTGGAAGGTTGCTGCAGCATTGCACAACCCAAATGACATCCGTTTGAAAGCAAAAGTCCCATAAGGGCAAGTGAAGGTGGTCTTTTCTTGGTCTTTCGAAGCTATAGAAATTTGATTGTAGCCCGAATACCCATCAAGAAAACAATACCAACCCTTGCCTGCAAGTCTATCCAACATCTGGTCCATGAATGCATAGGAAAGTGTTCCTTCTATGTCCACGCATTCAACTTCTGATAATCCATGCAGACTCTCCATCCAGTCACGGGCCGCATTGGAACAAGCTCATTTCTCTCATTTGGAACCACAATAATACCACCCTTCTTAGGCACACACTGCACATGACACGCCCAACTTCTATCTGCAATGGGATAAATAACTCCGGCATCCAACCACTTGATGATCTCCTTTTTAACTACCTCTTGCATAGGTGGATTTAATCTTCCCTGGTGCTCACTACTAGAATTATGATCTGGCATGAGTTGGATTTTGTGAGAACAAATATCGGGAGGAATCCCAATAATATCCGCAATAGTCCACCCAATAGCTCGCTTGAACCTCTTTAACACAGTCACCAAGCACTCTACTTGCCTCACATTTAAATCTGCCGCAATGATGACCAGTAAAGTATTATCTCTACCCAAGAATACATACCTCAAATGCGGTGGTAGCGCCTTAAGCTCCAATTTCGGTGCCTCCACAATAGATGGTCTCTCGGGTGGGGACTCACGATTCTTCATGTCTAACTCATACCTCTTTGGTTTCGACCGATATTCGCACCTATTGAGTGCAGTTACCAACTCATCATACTATTCAATACCATCACTATTGAAATTCATCATAACTGTTGCTAGTGCCTCAACACCTAGTCGCTCTTCAATTTGCATTTCTGTTTCACTGTCAACCTTGTAAGTTATAGCAGATACCATTTGGAGCTCACCACTCTGCTTCATAGACCTACAAATATTGAATGTTTCTTCTTCATTGTTCAGTCTGAACTTCATCTGCCCCTTCTCCATATCAACCAATGCACGCCCTGTGGCAAGGAATGGTCTCCCAAGGATGATGGGAACCTCAAAATCAACCTCACAGTCAAGAATCACAAAATCCGTCGAAAAGATGAACGACTCCACTTTCACTAGCACATCATGGAGTACACCAATGGGCCTTTTCACGGTTCGATCGGCCATAAGTAACCACATCATAGTAGGCTTTGGATCCCCTAGACCCAACTTCTTATAAATAGACAATGGCATAAGGTTGATGCTAGCACCAAGATCACACAATGCCGTAGCAAAGTGTAACAACCCTATAGTACATGGAATAGTGAAAGCACCAGGGTCTTCCTTCTTCTGCACAAGAGACCTTGTAGAAATAGCGCTACAATGCTGCAATCTATCATCATCTTCAAAACTCACAGACCTTTTCTTTGTCACCATATCTTTCATAAACTTTGCATACCCAGGTATTTGCTCCAAAACTTCTATCAACGGAACGTTGATGGAAAGTTGTTTCAACATAGTAATAAACCTGCGATATTTACCATCTTCAGTCTTCTTCACTAACCTCTGTGGAAAAGGTGGTGGAGGTCTAGGTATGGGGACCACTTTCTAAGATATATTCGCTTCTTTCTCTGCGCATTCTCAGACTCTTGTCTAACCTCTACCACATCATCTTCTTTTCTAATCTCAACATCCACCACAGACGGCATAGGTGGATCAATGGTTTGCTTACCCCCTCGAGTAGTAACTGCCATACAATGACCATCATTCTTTGGATTTTGGATGGTGTTGCTAGGAAGAGTGCCAGGTTGACGTAGGTTCACTGTAGTAGAAAACTGAGTCATATGCTGCTCTAGATGCTTATTGACACTGCATGGGCATCAACCTTTTGACCAATACCAGACAAGTCGTTTCTCATCTCCTTCACATTCTCATCAATTGCATCAAACATTCTCATCATCTTCTGCATCATAACTTTAATACGTGCCATATTGCCTCCAGCTTCCCTAGTACCAGATTCCCAAGTTTGAGGGGGAACATAAGGTCCAACCCGATCATTTATGTTGCCATAGTTGTTCCGATTGTAGTTGTTGTCGCGATTGAAGTTCCCATCCCTGACAGATTGACCCTCTCGGTTGTAATTGCCATAGTTCCGACCTTGGTTTCCTTGACCTTGGCGCCAATTGTCCGTGTTGGATCCTTGAGCGTTTGGTCGGAAACCCCCCGTCTGATCATTCATCGCATAAGCATCCTCTTCATAGTAACACTCTTTAACTGGTGGTGGAGTTCTAGTCAAGTAATTCACAACATTTACCTTTTCCGCACTTCCGCTCACATGCTTCAATACCAACTCCAACTCGGTCCTCATATGAGCCATCTCCTCACGAATCTCATCCGCAACTGGTTGTTTGTAGTATGAACGGCAAATGTGTTTCTCCCAGTATTCGACCTCCTAGTGCTCCGTGCTTTATTGTTGCGAGAGATCTTCTCCAATTTTTCTGCAATCTGCGCGTATGTGCACTCACCATATGATCCTCCAACAATAGTATCAAGCACTAATTTATTGTTGTCATCCTAACCTTGATAGAAATATTCCTTCAGTGACTAATCATCAATTCGGTGATTCGGAACACCTCTTATAAACGCAGTGAATCTGTCCCAAGAGCTACTCATAGACTCTCCAAGTAATGCCACAAAATTGTTGACCTTATCTTTGTGATTGAGCTTCTTGGACACTGGATAATATCTTGCTGAGAACACATCCTTCAGTTGGTCCTATGTATAGATTAAGTTATAAGGGAGCTCAGTGAACCATACAACAACATCGCCTTTCAGTGATAGAGGGAACACTCACAATCCGATGACATCCATATCCAAGTCTGGTCGACCTACACAACTTTTGCAATTCCTTAGCTTGGCTATGTGAGCATCTGGGTCCTCCGATGGAGACCCCGAGAACAAGCCTATCGCTGTAAGCATCTGCATCAAGCTACTGGTCACTACAAATGTGTGCCCCGGAGGCAAAGAGGGTAGGATAAAAGGTCCATCAGAGTCAGCAATATTGACGTTGCCCCTATAGTTTTCATGCAGTCATGGGCCTGGTGGACCCTGCACCCTCAATACATCTCCCAATTGATTTAGAGCTGGAACCTCGTTGTCCCCATCAACTACCCTCGGAGGTTGCAACTCAACTTCATCACCTAGATTGCCTCCGATAGGATTAACTTGAACTCCTTGATTATTCATTCTTTGCAAAGTTCAGTTTAACTCTGGATCGTAAGGAGTAAGTGCTTCACCCTGGCTCTGTGTACTTGGCATACACTAGAGTCAGAACCTGAGAGAGACAAAAAGAAAAAGAAAAAGTAAAATTAGGAAATATTTGACTAAAGTTCAATAATGTAGTTAAAATAAATCTAAAAGCCAATTTCCCCGGCAGCGGCGCCAAAATTTGATACGCTCAAATTACACCTCCCTAAAGAAGCATAAGCGATCGTTATCAAGTAAAGAACCCAACTTGTA
>JAJOOR010030422.1:0-12660 GCA_036250505.1 Solanum acaule | reverse complement strand
TTTAGTCGAGTTATATAATACTAATTCAATAATAAAATATTAAACTTACCTTAAAATTTATGCACTAAACTCTCTATAAATTCCACAACTACATCAATAACAAATCCCACATTTCTGAATTTTATTTTAATTTGACTATGACTTTGACTTAACTCATTATATTTTTTCCTATTTAGTCGAGTTATATAATACTAATTCAATAATAAAATATTAAACTTACCTTAAAATTTATGCACTAAACTCTCTATAAATTCCACAACTACATCAATAACAAATCCCACATTTCTGAATTTTATTTTAATTTGACTATGACTTTGACTTAACTCATTATATTTTTTCCTATTTAGTCGAGTTATATAATACTAATTCAATAATAAAATATTAAACTTACCTTAAAATTTATGCACTAAACTCTCTATAAATTCCACAACTACATCAATAACAAATCCCACATTTCTGAATTTTATTTTAATTTGACTATGACTTTGACTTAACTCATTATATTTTTTCCTATTTAGTCGAGTTATATAATACTAATTCAATAATAAAATATTAAACTTACCTTAAAATTTATGCACTAAACTCTCTATAAATTCCACAACTACATCAATAACAAATCCCACATTTTCTCATAATTTTGTCTCTCAAAACTATATTGAATAGCATTACATATATTTAAACAAAGAGAAAATGAATTCATCCAAAACTGCTCTTTTTATTTTATTTTCTATTCTTCTTTTTCAAATCGAAGGTACATATTATAATTTTATTCTACATTTAATACTACGATAATTTATACATATTTTTAATGATAATTGTTTTCTTATGTCTAACTCTTTTTTTTTTTTATGTAGAGAATTATGTGAATGGTACAGAGGAAGTATGTGGCCTCACATTGGGACCATGTAAAATTAATCGAGAGTGCAGCCTACCATGTAGACGTGCAAATTATTATGTTGGTTTGTGTGTGCCTAATCTTATTTTTGGCCAAGTTGGTAATTTTTGTTGTTGTGTTAATAGGTAAAAATAAATATTCTTTCAAATTGAAGAATATTTATTTATATATTTTTCATTTAACTATAGAATACTATAATAAAATAGCAAAGTTCGAAGGAATATCAATTTCTTTAATTTTTGTACTTCATCGATTTTTATGCTAAAATAACATATATATGTGGACATCAAAATGATATTTGTGAGATAATTTTTATCAACATAAATTTTGATTAGTCTATTAAATGTCAATTACTTATTGCATTTTATTTTATTTGATCTCTATATTACAAATAGAATTTATTTTATTTGTCCATTTTAACAAAACAATCTAATGTTAATTAGAGTACAAAGAATTATTATATATACATTAAAACACATGGACTAATATTTTTTGCAAGTGCTCTTTTATTGGGTATGTATAGGATAAATTCTGCTTCAGTATAATAGTCCACAAATTACATTAGAGAGTTAATTTTGTGCGACGAGCTCAACCGATACATCATGTAGGAGTTTCTGCATCCAAGACTCGGTGTTTGAGAGATCACTTACTCAACCAACTCCATCACCCTCACATATTCTCCACTAATATAACTATGTATCATAATCCAAGCTATTGTAATTGTACAAGTGTCCAATAATTTTTTGTAAAAAAAACTTTACTTCTCATCTATTTAATTAAGTTCTATTATTAAATGGTAAAAACTTATTCGGCCTCAATATTTACATAAAATCAAAAGAAGAATGATATTGTTTGCACATAAAATTTTATCACTTAATCTCGGTCAATTGATAGATATTTTTAATTTATTAAATCACATGGTCATAATAAGTTGAATTAATTTAATGTAAACTACTAGGTATGCAAGTTGAAATTGAAATGATGTAAAAATGAAATGTCATAGGTTTTATCAATTGAAAAAATATTTAATTAGTTTTTTTATGATCTTCTGATGGGCGTCTTAAATAAATTTTGGTTAAAAATTAATAAGCCCGAATTTAATAATAAATTGATCATGAATAATTATTATAAAACAAAGTAAGCTACATAATTGTTGCTAATCTTCCTCTGAAACGTTATATGTATTGCTCCCCTAACTCCTTACGTACGGTCTCGTAAAGTTTTTTTTTAAAAAATTGTCCGGAAGTCATTTCACCAAATATTCATGGGCTAACTAACACACACGAAAAATTAAAAATATCGCCTAATTATTATAAAATGACTCCTAAATACCCAAAAATATCGCGGATCATGGTGAAACTATACGAACTATTCCTCCAACTCCTTATAGAAGGTCTCTTAAAGTTTTTCAAGAAATTCGCCTGGAAGCCATTTAACCACATATTCAGGACAAACACACACAATTTTATTTTTTTTGAAAAAAATCGCATAATTCCTATAAAATGACTCCTAAATTCCCAAAAATGTCTGGGATTATGGTGACACTATACGTACTTCTCCCCCAACTCCTTACGGAGGTTTTCATAGAGGTTTTTTAAAAAAAATCACCCAAAAGCAATTTCACCAAATATTCATGGGCTAACATATACGACAAAATTAAAAAAAAATCGTCCAATTCTTATAAAATGACTCCTAAATGCCCAAAAATTATCGCAGATTATGGTGAGTCTATACGCACTGCTCCTGTCACACCCCAAGCCTACTCCCTGGACGTGGCCGGCACTCGAGAACCATTGTTGGCCCCAAGTGAACCCTTGGCCTGACTCAACTCTCAGCGGAAGACTTACTCAACAATAAATGAACTTCAAAAATAAAGTTTTAACTCAATATCTCAAAATAGATACTCAGAATATTTTAAATAAAACATTCACTGGCCAAACGAGACAACACAAGTCTTAAACATTAAACAATGGAAATGAAAAGACTCTTCAACTACTATTGTCTATCTGTGAAGCCACTAACAACTATGATAGAAGTCAAGACAAGACCCACAACATCCTAACAAAACTGAAAAGTAAATGGAAATCCTCCGAGAGCAAGGAGGCTCACCAATCAAATCTGGAACTCGACTGGATCAACGGAGCGCCGATGAATGATCCTGGTTACCTGTATCTACATCATGAAATATGCAGGCCAAATGACGTCAATACATGGAATGTACGAGCATGTAAGGGGAATACTGAACATTACCTGTAAGCTTGAACTGATAAAAGAAAATCATACTCACCTCAACTCAACTCAAGGATACTCAAACTCATAAATACTCAACTCATTTCAATATAAAAGCAACAATAAAGATGTATTATAAAGAAAACTTTTAAAACAATAGATAATAACTCATTGTATTTAAAATTATAAAAATAACTCTTTCTCTTATTTGGGAGATTCTCTAACTGACTGTAACATCTCACTAATTGAAAGAACTAGAAAGATTTAGAATTGGAAATAGTCATTTTAGGAAAGAATGAAAAATCTGGAAATTTGCTAAGTTATGTTAAGTTTGGGTTTTTGGTCAACTTCAAATGACCATAACTCCTAGATTAGGATGAGTTAGGTGTGCTTATAGATACCATAGGGACGATCTTGGAATTATCTTTCCAACGCCGCCGAGTTTATGCGATTCTGAGTTCGTATGAGTAAGATATTCCCATTTGAAGTTGGACTGTTCAAATAGAAAAGCCTAAACCAGATTTTGAAAGGGTATTTTGGTCTTTACCATACCTAATTAATTAATTCATATTTCGTAATTACTTAGGGGTCTAAATTGAACTTGGTCACTTTACGCTTTTGAAAATTAAGTTAGGGTTTTGAGAGAAGAAAACAAGAGGAGAAAAAAGGAGAAGGAGGAAAAATCGTCAAGTTCTTCAAGAATCGCTTGTGGATTTCGTCAAGGGGTGATCCCTATGAGGTGTGTGAGGTTTTGATAACGTTGGGTTTGCTCACCCATGTGCCAAACATGTTTATTTCAGCGTAAATTCTTCCTAAAAAGGTTGAAAGTTTGATATTCTTGATATGTATTCTTGAATTTGTTATCGTTCTTGAATTGGGGCTGAGATTGAGAAATTTTTTAGATCATTATGTTGAATTATAAAGTTGTTTTGAGTTAGGTTCTTAGGTACATTTGTTGGGTATCTGAATCTAAAGAGAAGTTGGGAAAAAGAATTGAGTTTAGGCGAATTGAGGCTGGAAAACGAAGAAGGAAAATTGTCGGGCGAATTTGGGTACCAAGTCCGCGTCGCGGACCTATTCCTCAGATTGGGAAAAATCCTCCTCGCGTCACGAAGCGGTCACGGACCGTTCTGCCTCAAAAATTATTTTCACGACAAAAAAATTAAATACATCTCCGCATCGCAAACTTTCTTCCTGACAGTGATTTCTTGATTTTTTCTCGTGTTTAACTATCTAAAAACACTCCTAAACATCATGAGATCGTTCCTATCACAAATCACAATCCTTGAATCCATAATTCAATTCAAGAAAAGTTAAGAGTTAAGTTAAGAGAAATTCATAAAGTTTTCCAAAAGTCTTTTACAAACGTTTTAACTTTGTTTTAAGACTTAAGCTTTGAGTTGAGTAAAGAGTAGGAGCAAAGTTCATTTCTTCAAAGATTATACGGGAACTAAGTATTCCCAAGAGTTAAAAATGTTTTCACAGTTGAGCAAGAAGGGAAACACCGATTTCTAAGAGAGCTTTTAAGCTAAGTTTTGAGTAATTATCTCAAACTAAAGAAAGAAGTTTGGTTTTAAAAACATATAAGGTAAGTATATTTTGGGAGTAGTATTGAGCACCGATATGGGGATGCGAGTTCATAATAACTCAAGTCTCCATAAACCATGTAGCCATCATGGGTAGTAAATGATCATACTTTTTAGATGGTTTCTTAAGTGCTTTTTAGCATAGACTAGTGGATCCACTTAGTTAAGGCGTTTTATATGACGGAAAAGTATAGAACAGTTCTAGCAGCGTGGGCAAGACACTGTATCACCACTTAGGCTCATAGTAGTGGTTGTCGGTTAGAGAAAATCTCCCACAGTATTATATTACTTTATTATATGAGTGAGTTGAGTTGTTATCGCATTTCTTTAACAAACTGAGTTGCTTTCTATTATTTTAAAAGCTTTCCATATATTGCATGTGTTGTTGCTTTATATTGAATTAAGTTATTCATGAGTTGAGTAAAGCCAAGGTAAGTGTTCCTTTCAGATTCTTTTCAAGCTTACGTTATGTTTTAGTATTCCCTTTGCATACTCGTACATTCAATGTACTGATGCCATTTGACCTGTATCTTTTAATGATGCAGACACATGTAACCAGGATCAGCATCCAGTGCTTCGTTGATTCAGTTGAGCACTCAGAGTCAGTTGGTGAGCCTCCTTGCTTTCCGAATGACTCATTTTTACATTTCTTTCTAATATTTCAGTTGTTAGGATGATCAGAGGTCTTGTCCCGACATCCCTCTTTGTTTTAGAGGCTTCATAGACGAGTAGTTATAGTCCTTTAGTCTTGTATTTAAGATGTTTTGCTATGAGACTTGAGTAGCCATTTTGGCTAGTTTGAATGTTTCCTTAAAGACATTCTAAGTTTAATTCACAAGTTTCTTGTTTGAGATTATTTCTTATGTTTAAGTCTTCCGCTGAGAAAGTAAGCCAGGCCAAGGGTTCGCTTGGGGCCAGCAATAGTTCTCGAGTGCCAGTTCTGTTCGGGGTGTAGGCTCGGGGAGTGACACCAACAATCATCACTATGAGCTATGTGATGATATATCATCTCGCTATGCTGCAAGAACTATCATATACCTTGCCGGAGTATAAGACATCCTCAACTAAGTGGATCTACTAAGCAATGCTTTAAAAACAATAAGGAATCATCTAAAAAGTATGAATCTTTTTACCCATGTTGGCATACTTAGTTTATGAGGACTTTGAGTCGTCTGAAATCGTCCCCATATCGGTGCTCAATACTACTCCCAATAATATAACTCATGCTCATATGTTTAAAAACATTTCCTCATCCTCATACTTTGATGTTATTACTTAATAGGTTCTCTTAAGAGAGATTATGCTCAAAACTCCTCATAAACTTATTTGAAAATCAAAGTTTCCTCTCATTTTAAATATAAAACATCTACTCTTGGGAATACTTAGTTCCCATATATTCATTTTGAAAAATGAAACTCAACTCTCCTCATCCTCACACTCAAGTCTTAAAACAAAATTCAAAAGTTTGCAAAATACTTCTCAAAATGACTCAAAAGAACTCCCTCGAACCTTACTCTTAACTCTATTCTTGAATTTGAAAATGTGAATTCAAGAATTATGATTTGGATATGGATTTCTCAATGATTATATGTAGTTTAAGTAGTTATAATCAGTAAGAGAGCAAGGATACATTTTAAAGGGACTTAGACGGAGCAAACGACGAAAAATGAGTGGGGGCAGGCGACCCTGGCGCATCCCTAACGCGAGGCACCAACACTAGTGAACGAAAATCTAACCTAAATCCCTCAAGAACCAACCCTTAACACAAGACTCTCACCTTAAGAACTCAACAAATCTTCATATTCAAGAACAAAGAAACAACACCTCAAGAATTTCATCAAAAACCTCAATCTCATGGATGAATTTGAAAGTAGAAATTCATGATTGGTGTGTGGGTGAACAAACCCAACACTATGAAAGCTTACATACCTCGTTAGGATTGAATCCTTAGTGAAACCTCTCAACGATTGCAAGAATTTTGAACGAACACTTGAACTTCTTCTTTTCTCCTCTTGAACTTCTCTCTAAAACCCTAAGCGTTTAGGAATTGTGAAAACTGATCTAAGTTAGTTTAGACCCCTAAAAATATTACTAAAAACGAGTTAGGCTTGTGGGGGTAAGGAAAAGACCAAAATACCTCTCCTAAGTTCGGATGGATTTCCTTAACTGGACAGGCTGTACTCAAACAGGCATATCTCCCTCATCCAAACTCAAAATTTAGCAAACTCGGTGGCGTTGAAAAGAGGACTAAACGATCTTTCATTTGACACCTCATGGGCCACCTAACTCATCCTGTGTTGAAAGTTATCGTCGTTTGAAGTTGACCCAAAACTGACATTTAAAGTTTAACTTGCACAAATCTCAATTTAGCTCTTTCCAAATTAGTTCTTTCTAAAATTAGCTCTTTCTAACACTGAGGTGACAACTCCCCTAACTCCTTACGAAGGGTCTCGTAAAGTTATTTACAAAAAATAGCCCGTGAGTCATTTTACCAAATATTCATGGGCTAACACACACGAAAAATTTAAAAGATCGCCTAATTCCTTTAAAATGGCTCCTAAATGCCCAAAAATGCATTGAATCATTGTGAGGCTATACTGTCATGCCCCGAGCCTACCCCTTGGATGTGACCGACACTTGAGAACCATAATTGATTCCCAAGCGAATCCTTGGCCTGGATGACTACTTAGCGGAAGACTAACTCAAGCAAAATAAAGCTTTAAAACATAATTAAATAATTTAATCTCAAAATACCTAACTCGAACTGTCAGTAGAATACTCAAGGGAAGCATAATAGTTTAAAAAAAGGTTTAACAAAGAAATACTACATCATCCTCAAAACTAACTATCTATGAAGCCATTATTTTTCAAGATGGATGTCGGGACAAGATCCACGATACCTCAAAACAACGAACTAAAAATAAAAATGAAGTCCTCCAGAATGCAAGGAGGCTCACCAAAATCTAACGGGAAGTGCAAAGTGATCACAATGAAGCACCTTTTGATGATCTGAACACCTGTATCTTCATCATAAAAAGATATATGTTGAATGTCATTAATACATTGAATGTACGAGTATGTAATATAGTCGAAGCGAAATGATTGAATGAAAGGACTGCGATAGATATAAATATATACTCACTGGACGTAAAGAAATGAATGATTGAAAAAAATTTAAGCTTTACAAAATACTTACTCATATCTGAACTCAACATATTAAGTACACTTTTGTCCTCGTCGGTGTTGAAGGTAAGACTTCCTCCAATTAGCTATGAAATTAATGAATTTATGTATAAAATACTTCTTTGTCTTTGATTGCTTTTTGTTCATCAAACCTAGAAATGAAATTTGTTTGTTTCCGATCAATACGCTTTGTCTCTTCATCATCTACACCTCACCTCCATAAACTAGTGTGAATGAGTAGTACCACATTGAGATGCATGACCTATTCTTGTGTTTGCAGAACCAAGATATGAGAGGGTAGAGTTTGGATACATTTCACCTTCAACATTCACAAGTCTCACTAATGCCATATAATTTATTTCGATAGAAGACTTCATCAACTCCACCATGCTATTCATGGCCATCCACACAAAGATAAGAAACCACCTCTATTCTCTTGAAACATAATAAATGATCTTGACCTGAAACTTTCGTAACATTTCTATTTCTCAGCAAGTTGAGCTCGCAAGATGCTAATACCACTGCTAGAGATCAAGACACGCCAAATCTATTTTCGTAACATTCCTGGCGAGAATGCTTATTTTTTCACGTAGAATGTGATTTTTTTGATGAAATTTAAAATGTATTAATTTGTTATAGAATATAGATTATTAATGTCTTTTAGGAGTATTATTTTATCTTTATGAGACAATAGTATAATTTTATGCAATCAGTCAATATATACAGCCTGCTTGCGAATCATTTTTTTTTTTTTTATCTTTCTAGCTTACAAAATATATCACCAATTATTATGAAATTATTGTAAGGAATGATACTCGAGTTCTACATTGATTAAATAGAAAGTTAATGTGGGGCTTATATAGTCTTGAGTTCTCCCATTTTAATAATTAGTTTCTAGAACGTGACTCTCCTAAGGTTGTATCAATGAAATTAGAATCATCCATCATCTTCCGTGTAGTATGGAGCGAGACGTAAGTCTTATGGATCTAGAGGGCGTAGTCTAATGTATATTCAATTTTATAATTTTATTACTAAGAAATTAAGCAAAAGTAAAACTTTCAATTATTTTACAAATAAACTTTAATAAATATAATATATAAAAAAAAGTATTACAATTACTATTTGAGAAAGTCATTACACCAATAAAAAAAATATGATTTAAAGGAAAAAAAAGGTTCAAAAACTAAAAAATAAGGGCGTACGTTTTTACGCCTAGAGCTTAAGTTTTACACTTGAAGCTTACACCCCAAATACTAGGACTTACGCCCTATGGATCTATGTCTTCAATTTACGCCCAGAGCGTTTTTGATACACCCCGCCTCGAAATTCGCCCCAAAAAATATTTTTGAAAACACTGTTCAACACCAACAACTAACTGTCGAATTCATCCCACAAATAATAAAAGATTGCTTCAAAATCAATATCCATCCTTAAAACCTTTTGATTAAGAAATTATTTAGAAATTCGGAAAATATACTCGATAACACTATCTTAGCCCTTCTAGTTATTAGTACTTGTAATTTTATTTTCTAAAACCCTCATATCCTTGAACCCCTAAAGAGAGACAAAGTTGTTTGTCTCTCTCAAGTCTCAACTCAATGGATCCTCAAGACAACAGCAATGTCTTCAATGACAATTCCGACATATGCCAACAACTCCTCCAACGTTACGGCAAATCCTCAGCACCCCAACATCGTCATCTCTGTGCTATTGCAGCCGCCACTCGTTCCATTATACAAGCTGAGTCTTTACCAATAACCCCTCTTTCTTACTTCGCCGCCACAATTTCCACAATTTCAAATTCTCAAGATTCTCTTGACCCACAAGCTTTATCTGGGTTGTCTTCCTTTTTGTCTATTGTTCTTCCTTTAGTTCACAATGAAGATGTTTCTTCAGATAAAGTTGCTGAGGCAATTGAGTTTCTTGTGGGTCTTCTTGAAAAGGAGACAGTGGAGAGTGAGGGTGGTTTGGGGACTTCTACTGTGAGGGCTTTTGTTAAGTGTTTGGGGGTTTTAATTGGGTTTTGTGATAAGGAAGATTGGGATTCTGTGAAAGTGGGGTTTGAGATACTTGTGAAGTTCGCCATTGATAAGCGTCCAAAGGTTCTTGCTTTAATCCTTTGAGCTTGTATTTACTTGTGCTTATGATGTATATGCAGGTTGTGTGTTTATATTGAGTGTGTGCGTCTTATTTTAGTTATGCCTGTTGGAAAAAATTGCACCTTTACTTTGATATACTATTTGATTATTGTGGAAGCAGCCACTCAAGAGTGAGAGTGGTTTGGGGACTTCTACTGTCAGGGCTTTTGTTTAGTGTTTGGGGGGTTTTAATTGCATTTGTGATAAAGAAGATTGGGATTCTGTGAAAGTGGGGTTCGAGATACTTGTGAGGTTTGTCATTGGTAAGCATCCAAAGGTTCTTGCTTTAATCCTTTGAGCTTGTATCTACTCGCTTGTGCTTATGATGTATATGTAGATTGTGTGTTTATATTGCGCGTGTGTGTTCTTTGAGTTATGCTTGTTGGGAAAAAATTACATCTTTACTTTGATATGCTGTTTGATTACTGTGAAGTGTTTGTGTGTGTGTGTGCGCAGGGGGTGGGGGTAATTGGGTTTTGTGAAAGTGGGGTTTGAGACACTTGTGAAGTTCTCCATTGATAAGCGTCCAAAGGTGTTTTCAAAATCCATTGAGCTTGTATCTACTTGTGCTTATGATGTATATGTAGATTGTGTGTGTTATTTGAGTGATGCTTGTTGGAAAAAAATTACATCTTTACTTTGATATGCTATTTGATTATTCTGAAAGGAGCCACTAGAGAGTGAGAGTGGTTTGGGGACTTCTACTGTGAGGGCTTTTGTTAAGAGATTGGGTTTTTTTAATTGGGTTTTGTGATAAAAGAAGATTGGGTGAAAGTGGGGTTTGAGATACTTGTGAAGTTCTCCATTGATAAGCATCCAAAGGTTCTTGCTTTAATCCTTTTGAGCTTGTATCTACTTGTGCTTATGATTTATATGTAGATTGTGTGTTTATATTGAGTGTGTGTGTTATTTGAGTGATGCTTGTTGGAAAAAGGTTGTGTCTTTACTTTGATTTGCTATGGGATTATTGTGGGTCTTCTTGAAAAGAACCCATTGGAGAGTGAGAGTGGTTTGGGGACTTCTACTGTGAGGGATTTTGTTGAATGTTTGGGAATTTCAATTTGGTTTTGTGATAAAGAAGATTGGGATTCTGTGTAAGTGGGGTTTGAGTTACTTGTGAAGTTTGCCATTGATAAGCATCCAAAGGTTGTTTCTTTAATCCTTTCAGCTTGTATCTACTTGTGCTTATGATGTATATTTAGATTGAGTGTGTGTTAGTGTGTTATTTGAGTTATGCTTGTTGGAAAAAATTGTATCTTTACTTTGATTTACTATGGGTTGCTATGGGGGATTAGAAAATGTTGAAATTTTGTTAGTTAATTCTTTCCCAGAACTTGCCTTTTGGATTCAAGAATCACATTCATCTGAGCTCAGCATTATTATTTTTTTAAAAAGAAAATTGGGGTAGGAGAAGGGGAAATGGTGGAGAGGATTACAAGGTGGGGAATCAAACCTTCACCAACAAGGTGAAAGTTCAGGTAGTTGGTTCCAACTGGGCTACTAAGATTCCCCATCTGAGCTTAGCGTCAATAATCTGCATTGTTGGTTTTGCTTATCTTGCGAGTTATTAAGACTCACATTAGGTTCAGAAATGATAAAAAAGAGTTCTTGAAAATGTGAATTTAGTGTTCCAAATTGACATTCTTCTCGCTTGCCTTTTAGTTAACTTGGTCTTTAACTCTTGCTCAACCAATCAAAAACGGGATCTCAATAATCTTTGCGTAGTAAATTACTATTTTAATATTCGGTGTGCTTGATGAAAAAGTGATTCTATACCCAATAGTTGTATCTTTACTTTGATTTGCTGTGGAATTATTGTGGGTCTTCTTGAAAAGCAGCCATTGAAGAGTGAGACTTTTTTTTGGGGACTTCTATTGTGAGGGTTTTGTTAAGTTTTTGGGGATTTTGTGATAAGATTGAGATTCGGTAGAGGTGGGTTGTGAGACACTTGTAAAGTTCTCCTTTGATAAGCGTCCAGAGGCTCTTTGATCCCTTGAAATTGTACCTACTTGTGTTTATGATGCATAGTTGTGTGCATATATAGAGCGTGCGTCATTTGAATTATGCTTGTTGGAAAAAATTGAATCCTTACTTTCTTTGCTATGGTAAAGGTTACACTTTTGTTGGTTATTTCTTTCCCAGAACTTGCATTTTGGCTTCAAGAATCAAATTCAGTTTGATCTCGGCATCAGCATCCTGTTTTCTTGGTTTTGTTTGTTTCACGAGCTATTTTGACTCACATTGAGCTCCAAAATGATTAAAAAGATCTCTGCAAATGTAAATTTAGTGTTCCTAATTGATATTCTTCTCTTTTGCCATTCTGTTACAGCTTTGTTTCCAACTCCTGCCCAACCAATTAAAAACGTGATCTCAGTAATCTTTGTTTAGTAATTTACTATTTTAAGCCATTGAAATATTCTGTGCTCTTTAGACAAATATAATTCTATCCCCAAATTATGTTCTAGCTTAACTTGGGCATCCCAAACTTATACAAATTGAAGTAATCCGAGTGTTAGATATAGTTGACCTACTTAGCTAATGATGCTGCAATGATCTGTATTATTTTTGCTAAATCATGTAACTTGGCGACTTTTCTTTGCAACCATGCTTGCATATGTCTATATAAGCA